>VMBQ01001115.1:90987-121820 GCA_007657795.1 Dreissena rostriformis | reverse complement strand
TAACCCTTTGAGCGCTGGAACCGGATTTTGAAGGCCTTTGCAAACAGTTTGGATCCAGATGAGACGCCACAGAACGTGGCGTCTCATCAGGATCCAAACTGTTTGCTATTCTGATAGTATTATTTGAAAAAAAATGGAAGAAAATGCTAATTTTAGAAATTCAGCAGACGACATTTAAGCAGACGACAAATTTCCCAGCGTGCAAAGGGTTAAGCCTCGGTAAAGCCGACAAAATAATATATGTTTTTGTTATCCTAAGTTACCTTAAATAAATTAAAATAGGTTTCGTGTTCACGGACCAATTTTCTGATATGCAGCTCAAGAAAAAGATTGATCAATGAGCATGGAAAATATTTGATCTAACAAGATTCTGATGTTAAATTTAACTTTCTAGTCTTCTTTTTTAAATGAAACATTTATAAATACATTAACATCATACGTTCTGAGCACTTGTGCCAATGCACTCATGTCAATATATATATATATAAATATGACTGTATTATGTTGCTTGGAAAGTTTTGGACACACTAACAAGAAAACCACCGTTATACTATTGGTGTTTTTATTCTGCAACAAATTATGAGCGACCACAAATGCTTTGTTTAAACTTGTCTTGTAAAATGCAAATGATCTAATGCTTTCATGCACAAATACAAAAATGCAACAAACAAATATGATATGTTATCTCAGCTATGCTGCAATTAAAACCCAGGTTTATAGTCCAACATTTTGGATTATCAGACTGATAAATGATTCTAATTTTTAAGTCCAAAAATGGTCAGTGAACACTGACCCCCACTTGCCAATCAACATGTTTCCAAGATTTAACCCTTTCCCACTCAGATTCAAAGTGAAAATGGCTACCTGCAACCAGCATAAAACCAGAACAGCCTGCGTGTATAATTTGCAGTCTTTTCAGGTTTTATGCTGTTTGCTTTTCCTCAGTATCTTTGGATTGGAAATGAGCCTTGAAAACTTCAACTTATTGAGAATGGTCTTTAACCCTTTGAGCGCTGGAACTGGATTTTGAAGGCCTTTGCAAACAGTTTGGATCCAGATGAGACGCCACAGAACGTGGCGTCTCATCAGGATCCAAACTGTTTGCTATTCTGATAGTATTCTTTTACAAATTCAGCAGACGACATTTTAGCAGATGACAAATTTCCCAGCATGTAAAGGGTTAATGTTTTATTTCTAAGGGACTAAAAACGAGTCAAATTGCGTATCTGGGTGGTAAAAGTTTACTTGCCTCTGCCTATCTGAACTATCTGATTGCTGTAAATGAGGTCAACGTCATCAGCAAATTTCAAGTTGAAGATTTAATAAATATAACTCCAAAAATGGGCCGATGATCAACATGTATCAAAGATTTAATTGAGTCTCGTTATTGGCCTACAGGGCTTAATGCGTGTGAAGTTTGCACAGGCTAATCAGGGCGACAATTTCCGCCTAAATTGAACTTTTGTTTAGAAGAGACTTTTTTTAGCAAAATATTTCATTGAAGCCGAAAGTGTTGTCTCTGATTAGCCTTTGCAGACTGCACAGGCTAATCTGGGACGACACTTAACGCACATGCATTAAGTCAAAGTTTCCCAGAACAAGGCTTCCTTGCATAAGCTTACCTGGACTTCCTCATTGCCGTTAAACAGCAGCGCGGCAAGGAAGGCCAGTAACTCTCGCACGACCATGTCGTTGGGGCGCGACAGGTGTTCAAGTGTTCCTTCAATACTATTGAACTTGTTCAGCGCGTTCTGAGCATTTTCGATGGCCTGAAGCTGCTTTTTGCACGATTTAATGTCATTTTCAAAGTCTTCCGGTAATTTCACAATCTCGTTGTGAATGATACCTCGCAGAAGCTGTAAGCACTTAATGTCCAAATCTAACTGTTCGATTCTTTCTTTCTCGCTCAAGTCCGTCAGATTCATGGAAATCCTGAAAATTAACAACGTTTTTAAAGAGGTGCTATTTCCGGAAAAAATACTAGCATATAAACAGACAATATCAAAAGAACTACACTGTAGACTAACTAACGTTTATAATATTTGCCCATACAAAATTTAAGATATAAAACTGAACTTACACCTACAAAAATAGCTCTAAGGTGGTTAAAGCATGTTTTAGTAAAAATTGTGTCCACATACATGTACTCTTGGCTTATACCTGGCAGGAAGTTTCTTCAACATTCTATTGGCTACTGAATTAGGTAAGACAAATATGCTTGAAAAAAACTTGGCGGTTGAGTTCGTTTTAATATGGGGAATTTGATTCAAGTCTGAATGAAATCCCTAGAGCTATTCCTGAAAACAATCATATAAAAAAAAAAAAACGTGGCCTGACATTGACATTATAACGATTCGTGTTTGTTTAATAATACAAGCTTAAAACTAAAGCATGGTATATAGTAAATATCAACATACGAGAGAGCATTGACGATTTTCTCTGCCAGCTTGTATTTTTCATGGGGATCCGTGGCCTCGGGGTTGATGAAGACGTTGATGTGGGCTTGGAACTCTGGGCCCAGGGGGAGCTCCTCGTCACCTCCCACCTCCGAGTAGGCTGTAACCATAGCAACAACATAGAGAAATAAGAGATGTTATTGTAACATGATATGAGTCGGTTGCNCTTGAACATTTGATTGATTAATTACCAAAACTAAAGAAAACAAGTAATCATTTTAATGTTACCACTTACGAGATTTGCTTGGGTAGCCAATCTGTGTCTGTACATCATTGACGCCTCCATAAGCCAGCCTCATGTTTGTGGCCATCACATTCAGTTTGCGGTTGATGTCTTCCTCCCCCTCATAGCATTCCTCATAGGCCTGAGGGGCAGAGGCACGTGAAATTATATATGAGCCTCGCTCTGGGAAAACAGGGCTTTACGAATGTGCGTAAAGTGTCATCCCAGATCAGCCTGTGTGGTCTGCACAGTCTTATTAGGGACAACACTGATATTGTTGTGCAGCCTGTGCAGACTGCAGAATATTTCTTTTCCGAAAAAAAACACCAGCACATTTTCAGTTTCATGGAAACAAATCTTTATACTAATGCCAAAACAAAAAATGTGCCCAAAACTTCAGTGCCTTTACATTAAAAGAAAATAAATACCATTGATCCCTATTTATTTCAATCTCCCCTGTCACTCACCTTCCGAGCGTCGCTCCTGACATCCTGAGCCTGGACCCCATTGCCGTACTTCTCTTGGAACGCTGCCATCTCCTCGGTGTCGAGTGTCGAGCGCGAGAACAGCACGCTCATGCATGACACCAGGCTCTGCATCTGACGCTGGATACTCACCAGCGGAGACAACACGTTTAGGAACACCTGGCGGACAGAGGGAGGAATCAGTAAGGGAACTTGGGGACAAACTGTTTAACATGAGGCTGTTAAACTGTTAAACATGGGGCTGTTAAACTGTCAAACATGGGGATGTTAAACTGTTAAACATGGGGCTGTTAAACTGTCAAACATGGGGATGTTAAACTGTTAAACATGGGGCTGTTAAACATGGGGCAGTTAAACATATGACTGTTAAACTGTTAAACATGGTGATCTTAAACTGTTAAACATCGGGCTGTAAAACTGTTAAACATGGGGTTGTTAAACATGGGGCTGTTAAACATGGGGCTCTTAAACTGTTAAACATGGGGCTGTTAAACATTGGCTGTTAAACTGTTAAGCATGGGGCTGTTAAACATGGTGTTCTTAAACTGTTAAACATGGGACTGTGAAACTGTTAAACATGGGGCTGTTAAACTGTTAAACATGGGCTGTTTAACATGGGGCTGTTAAACATGGGGCTGTTAAACATGGGGCTGTTAAACTGTTAAACATGTGGCTGTTACACTGTTAAACATGGGACTGTTAAACATGTGGTTGTTAAACAGATAAACATTGGGCTGTTAAACTGTTTAACATGGGGCTGTTAAACATGAGGCTGTTAAACTGTTTAACATGGGACTGTTTAACTGTTAAACATGGGGCTGTTAAACTGTTAAACATTGGGCTGTTAAACTGTTTAACACGAGACTGTTAAATATGGGGCTGTTAAACATGGGGCTGTTTCACTGTTAAACATGGGGCTGTTAAACATGGGGCTGTTAAAACTGTTAAACATGGGGCTGTTAAAAGTTTTAAGCATGGGACTGTTTAACATGGGGCTTTTAAACATGGGGCTGTTAAACTGTTAAACATGGGGCTGTTAAAGTTTTAAGCATGGGACTGTTAAACATGGGGCTGTTTAGGTTTTAAGCTTGGGACTGTTAAACATGGGGCTGTTCAACTGTTAAACATGGCAGAGTAGAAAATTAGCAGTGACTTTGAGGCAAAACTGTTCAAGATGGCAGACATATAAGAAGAAGAAAAGCTAACTTAGAGCTAGTTGTCAAACATGGTAGAGTGTGAAATTAGCAGAGTGATCTTGGGGCAAAACTGTTAAACATGGCAGAGTGGGAAGAATTAACAAAGTGGACTTAGAGCTTCATTGTTAAACATGGCAGATAGACAATATTTAACAGATTATACAAATGACAATTTCAATAAGAAGACTATAAAGTATCTTAGTTTATTCCTACAAGATTTGTGATACATTCACTGGTAGGTACCTCAAACTTCTTGGCAAGCACGTCAATGTTAGCGGGCTCTGCGGGGTAAGTGGCCAGGTCTGGCTGGTAGTAGTTGCGACAGAACACCTGAAAACAGTCACAATCCATCAACAACTGGGCTGCTGTTTGTGAAATTTTATTGCTTGACTTTAATAAGACTTTTTTTGTCAAGGTCAAAATGCCTTTTTCACCAAATAATAAAAACATAAAGGCTTTAAAGTGTACTCAACATTTAAGACCAAACTTTTAATGCAAATTTATATCATTAATATGAGTTGTGCTCTGTGAAAAGGGGGTTTAATGCATGTGCGTGAGGTGTCTTCCCAGATAAGCCTGCGCAGTAAGCACAGGCTAATCAGGGACAACACTTTCTGCTTTTATATTATTTTTAGTTTGAAGGAAGACTCTTCCTGACAAAAATCCAGTTTATGCGGAAAGAGTCATCCCTGATTATCATGTGTGGACTGCACAGGCTAATCTGCAGGGCCAAAACACCCTTTTTGGGGAAAAATAGCGCGATTTTTTCTTATTTGGGGAAAATAAGAAATTTGTATTTCATTTGGATAATGGAGTTTATACATGAAAAAAATTATATTGGGTGGCCACAAAGTTAGGAAGGTACAGATTCTCTACCGATACAAACTTGCACTGACCGTGGATTTAGATCCCCAAGTGGACCCGTCCCAATTTCGGATTTTTTTTTTTTTTTTTTTTACCCCTCAAATTGGAGTTTTTGAGTTCCATTTGGGGAAAAAAGTGGTTATTTCGGTTGGGGAAGCAGCCGATATTGGGCTACATGAAAGAAGGGTTTTTTGGCCCTGATCTGGGACAACACTTTACGCACATGCATTAAACCCCCTTTTCACAGAGCGAGGCTAATATTAATAAACATAATGTGGTGAAAGACACAAAATCTGCTGTATACTTTATACTTAATTTTAGAACTTACAAAAAAAAATCTTGAATATCCTTAAGTAATTAATTCTAAATGGTGTGGTATTTACAAGAACACCCTATTATTCATATGTGATGTCTTGCAAAGAAATTTTGGACGATGCAGTGCATTAGGTATTTTGTAAGTGGGTCTCTAAAAATTGACCACTTTCAACGAAAATAGAGCCATAATAGCAGCCAAATGTTTAGAACAAACTGTATATTTTTTAAAGAAAGTTTCTTTCGGGTATCTTTTCTTAAACTAGGCCTTACTAGTGATGTCATAAGCAGTTTAGCTGTAGTGGGACATTACCTGTAGAAATGGCATGACTGCATCAAACAGGTAGTGTAGGGAGCCTCTCATCTGCTCAGTCCGGTCCACGCCTCTTTCACTGCAAATAGTTACATGCATTCACATTAACACCATTGTCATACAGGGCTTATGCAATTGATTTACAGGAACATAGTTGAATATAGGACATACAGGCTATACAAAGACAAAGTTTCCTATTGGCCAGTTAGGTTATACAGGGGCATAGCTATAGTTTAAACATATTTATTTCAGTTTGATTGCATCAAAAGCCTTAGGCTTATTTGAAACGCTCTCGAGTCCGTTTTCTGGGACTAGAACCAGTACTTGGTGCCTATGGGAGAGATCTAAAGAATGCTCTCACAGTGGGGATCAAACCCGTGTCCTCCCGGTCGCTAGGCGGACACCATATCCACCACGCCATGATGACCATATGCAGATTACACAAAGATAAAGTTTCCTTTATGCCATGCAGGCGTTACCAAGGCATAACTAATTGTAGGCCATTCAGGCAATTAACAGGGGTAGCTTTCTATTGGGCAAACAGGTGCACAGCTTCCAATATGTCATACAGGTTATTATGGGACATACATTCCTATAGAACCTGCAGGCTATAAAAAGACATAAATTATTATAGGCCATGCAGCCTATGCAGTGGTACAGGTAGTTTTAAGCCACCAATATTATACAGGGGCATATTTTCCTATAACCTATGCAGGCTATAAAGATGCATAGCTTCCTATAGGCCAAGCAGGCAATACATGTGCATAGCTTTATATAGACCAAGCAAGCTATTCAGTAATTATTCAGTTATTCAGTAATTAGTATCTTCCTAAATGCCATTAAGGCTGTTTAGCTGAATGGCTTCGTATATGCCAAGCAGGCTATAAATGTGCATAGCTTAATATAGACCAAGCAGGCTGTTTAGTTGCGCAGCTTCCTATATTCCAAGCTATTCAGTGCTTAGGTTCAATACTAAACAACTGAAGATATACACAATATAATAAGTATGAAATTAACTATAATATTAAACAGAAATCACGTTTAAACAAAAATCAAAATGCTGCAGTTCAATAAACACTTCTGTCCTTCAGGGAAGCCTTGTCAGGCATGGTTCATATGCACATTTGAATATGAGCCTCACTTTGTGGAAAGAGGATTTCAAACATGTGCGAAAAGTGTTGTCCCAGATTAGCCTGTGCAGTCCCCACAGACTTATCAGAGACGACAATTTCCACCTGAACAGGATTTTCGCTAAGAAGAGACTTTTTTTACACGAAAAGTACCATAAAAGCGGAAAGTGTTGTACCTGATTAGCCTGTGCGGACTGACTTATCTTGGACAACACTTTGCGCACATGCATTAAACCCCCATAGCGCGGCTCAAATGTCATAATTCAAAATGTGCTCGATTTTAACCCATATATTTGACCTTTGACCTTGAAGGATGACCTTGACCTTTCACCACTCAAAATGTGCAGCTCCATGAGATACACCTGCATGCCAAATATCAAGTTGCTATCTTCAATATTGCAAAAGTTATGGCCAATGTTAAAGTTTGTGCAAACAAACCAACAAACAAACAGACCAACAAACAGACAGGGCAAAAACAATATGTCCCCCAGTATAGTTAAGGTCAGGTGATCTGAGTGTGCTGAGTATTGATTTGAAGAATCAAAACACTTTAAAATATTATTATTGATGTTAAGCAAATGGTAAAATTGGTACATTTGGGTTTATTAAGAATTTTGACCTTATGAGTTAGTGTTAGTCACAAATTAGACCAATGTAAAGGTAAAAATGAAGAAAGGGTGAAGTGGGTGTATTGATAGAGTTAAAAAACTAAATCCATGCAAGTATAAAAGATTTGTAGGAAGCATTTTTGAAACATGTCATTTTGGGTTAATACTGTATGGTCGGGCGGACAAACAAACAAACCAAAGGATGGGCCAATCACAATATACCACCTACATCAGCAGATACTGAGGGCATACAAGTATTAAACAATTATTTAACTACTTCGTTAGTTCTTATAATTTAAAGCCCCATTAACACTCAAAATGAACGAATATTTCGTAAAATATTTCATTAAATAAAGTTAACCCATACACAATCAGTGTTCCACATTGCAACAGCCAAAATTTTAACGCTAGATGTGGTCTTGTAACATAGATTTAACAAGATACAAAATGCTTTTTGTTTTGTTTTTTGTGGTACAATATATTCAACACAATCATGTTCATGTACCAATTTAGTGTTCGTGTGTCGTATGAATAGATATCTTTGCTGGAAATTAAAATGAAATAAATATTGTAACCCGCAGTCTGTTCAGGTTTTATGCTGTTTGCTGCTCATCAGTATCTAAGTGTTGAAAATGAAGGCTTTAAAACTTGAATCTAGTAAGAAAGGTCTTAAATTTAACTTGATTTTCTAAGGGACTATAAATGCGTCAAAGTGCATATCTGAGTGGTAAAGGGTTAACCCTTTGCATGCTGGGAAATTTGTTGTCTGCTAAAATGTCGTCTGCTGAACTTCTAAAATCAGCATTTTCTTCATTTTTTTTCAAAGAATACTATCAGAATAGCAAACAGTTTGGATCCTGATGAGACGCCACGTTCTGTGGCGTCTCATCTGGATCCAAACTGTTTGCAAAGGCCTTCAAAATCCGGTTCCAGCGCTCAAAGTGTTAAACAGTTATTTAACTACTTTGTTAGTTCTAATAATGTAATTAACAGTGCACTATACAGCTGATAAAAAAAAATCACCTAGTTACAAGTCACAAAAACGATACTTTATTCCATTGCATGGTTTTTAACCCTTTCCCCGCTCAGAAGCAAAGTAAAAATTGCTATATGCAACCAGCATAAAACCAGAACAGCCTGCGAGCATTTAACTTTCAGTCTGTTCAGGTTTTATGCTGTTTGCTGCTCATCAGTATCTTAGGGTTGGAAATGATGCCTTTTAAAATTGAATCTAGTAAGAAAGGTGTTAAATGTAACTTGATTTTCTAAGGGATTACAAATGCGTTGAAGTGCGTTTCTGATTGGTTAAGGGTTAAAGTGACGTACCGTAATGGACTAAATGGACTCAGGCCCAGGGTAGTATCATTCCTAACAAAACAAATGTTATACATTTGTCAGAATATGGGCCCAGTCTAATTAGAAGAACTAACAATAATTGTTTGTATCAAATTATTTATTTTAAAGTTGACAAATCAACTTTAATGATCAGTATTTTCCTGAAACAATATACTGATACTATACAAATGAACTTTATTACTGAAATAAAGTAATCATAGGTTTTGGTGCTTACCGTTTTTGCTATTTAAAGACAAAAAGAAGAAAAAAATGCCCCAAATTTCTTTTCTTAAAAGCTTGGTGCATGGTTCATTATGGCAATCTAATTTAATAAAACGTACATGAAGAAAACAAGAAAAAGCAACAAAAAAACACAAAAAGCATGGACACTCCAAAAACAAAATTACCATGTCAATAAAATAAAAAAAGTTATCTTAATAGTAAGTGAAAATAAACAAAACTTATACACACCCCTCTGGGCTGAAAATAAAATAAAATGACGGAGAATTAAAGGTTGAAACATAAAATAAAAACATTGCAAAAGTACACACTGCTCAAGGTTCAATTCACTATAAAGCCAAATAAAACACTTTCTAATAAAACATAGGATATGACGGGCATGCATGTATTTGCTTGAAAAATCTATAAAGTTAACACACAGGCAAAGATATAATGCTGCTTTTTCTATTTATTTGTTAAGACCAACATTTTGGAGATTAAATACAAAATAATTATGTGTCATGAAAAGCTGAAATAAACAACATTAAAGTTACGACACTGTTTAGTATTTGTGAGTTACAAAACTTGAATTGTATAGCAAACCCATATGATTTGGGATGACTATGTATAAAAAAACCCAATGGTTAAGGGTTAATCTATATATTCACACTATTATTACCACCCGACCAAAAAACAAATCTTTAATTTGAGGGGCTTGAAGAAAATAACTTTATTGAATGCAAAAAACAACAACAACACATTACAACACAATTCAAATGAGAACTAAGACAGAGGGGTCACAAGCAACTAAGGATCATTGCCATAAATATTTGTGGAAATAACAATATGAGCCTTATTACAGAAAATCAAGGCTTAACCCTTTGCATGCTGGGAAATTTGTCGTTTGCTAAAATGTTGTCTGCTAAATTTCTAAAATTAGCATTTTCTGTGATTTTTTTTCAAAGAATACTATCAGAATAGCAAACAGTTTGGATCCTGATGAGACGCCGCGTTCTGTGGCGTCTCATCTGGATCCAAACTGTTTGCAAAGGCCTTCAAAATCCGGTTCCAGCGCTCAAAGTGTTAATGCATGTGCTAAAAGTGTCATCCCAGATTAGCCAGTGCAGTCAGCACAAGCTGTAACGTAGCTGTATGTTGCTGGTATTGAGAAATTAATAATTGTAGACAATTATTTAAAAATCTTTTATCACAACAACCATAATTTCATAAATAGAATTCTTGAATTTTAGAGATTATTAATAGATGTGGAATTATTAAGAATATTATTGTGTTCGCAAAACATTAAAAAGAAAAACCCCAAAAGGCATATTTTAAAGTACAGTGCAAATAGGTTTAACCAATCATTCGGCTTGTACGTCGACAATTGCCTTGGGGCAGTACATTACAGATGCCAGTGCAGACAGAATATCTAATGAAGTTTAAATAATTGTTCATTGAAGTATAACTTTATTATCCCAATCTAGTTCAACCATAAAGAAGATCAATTGATATGGTGAAATATGCTTAATGAAGCGAAATCTTACAAACCCAAAAGTTATTATCTAGACATGGTCATCAAAAACATTGGTCAAGCGTAAATAATTGTGTGTGGCACTTTTCTGCTCTGTCATGGGTAGATGCATGAGCGATCTATCCAATCAACAAGAGTTATTCGACCGGAACATTAGACAGTTGGCCAACCAACACATTTATAATGGCCAATCAGAAAATCTATATAACCTGTTTAGTCAGTTTAGAATTTTCATTTCTCTGAAAAAGACAGTCTGGCTTTGACAATAGAGCAGTCACGCTTTCGTGTCGTGGCGGCCATATTGGTCGCCGCGCTGTTAGATTATATTTCACGAACATTGACAAGCGTTGTATTAGAAAATATTCAACAGAAATAAATCGCCATGAAAAGAGAAACGAACTTTGTTTGTTACTGTGTTTAACAACCATTGTGTTACACAGTTAATCAGGGACGACACTTTCCGCTTTTATTGAATTTTTCATTTAAAGAAGTTCTCTTCTTAACGAAAATCCAGTGAAGGGGAAAGTGTCGTTTCTGATAAGCCTGTGTGTACTGCACAGGATAATCTGACACGATACATTAGTCACATGCTTTAAGCCCGGTTTTCCCAGAACGAGGCTCAAATAACTAGGCCATGACACATACTTTTTATTTGGCGGTTTCTTGAGGAGTTGTTTCACGACGGCGGGGTTGTTGTTGGCGTACTCTGTGACGGTCTCCAACGTGCCACACAGGCTCATCAGGTAACCCCACATTGCACTGTAATATCAGGGAGAATTACATCAGACGGCTTTTTTTCCTGCTAAAAGAATGGCAGTTTTCCACAAATTTGAGAGGTTTGCGACTCAAATTTTCACAATTTAAAGAAGTTCTCGACTAAAGTTTTCACAATTTTCAAAAGTTTGCGACTCATTTCTTTCACTATTTAGAAAAGTTTGTGACTTATTTTTTCACAAAATGAGGGGGCAAAGGCCGCTTCACAAAGATGGGGGAAAAAAGCTGTGTGAGATACATGAACATATGGTAACCCTTTCCCCCTCAGAAGCAATGCGAAAATGGCTATTTGCAACCATCATAAAACCAGAACAGCCTAAGTAACGCATCATTTTGGGTAAACAAGATCTTTTNTGGGAAAAAAAGCCGTGTGAGATACATTAAAATATCTTAACCTTTTCCCGCTCAGAAGCAAAGTGAACGTGGCTATATGAAACCAGCATTAAACCAGAACAGCCTGCAAGTGACGCGTCATTTTGGGTAAACAAGATTTTTGGACCTTCCAAATTAGTCCTGTCAGTATTGATTCATTGGTCCATGAGTATAATGCAAAATTGTGGCTGAACCAAGAATTGGGACAAAATGTAGGTCATTATAAAGGTTGAAACAGGTCAGGTGATGTGGGTGTGTTCATAGTTTTCACAAAAATCATCCATTCAAGTATCCAAGCTTTGTATAAAGCAATATTGATGTTAGACAACAATGCTCATGGGTGNCGTCTCATCTGGATCCAAACTGTTTGCAAAGGCCTTTGAAATTCGGTTCCAGCACTCAAAGGGTTATGGCTTAACCAATAATTGGGAAAATATGTAAAAGTAAAAATGAGGTCATTTGATGTGGGTGTATTTATAGTGTTCACAAAAATCATCCATTCAAGTATCAAAGCTTTGTATGAAGCATTATTGATGTAATACAAAACACGTCATTTTGGTTAAATCTCAAACGCACCAAACAGCAAACAAACAATATGGGAACAAATATATACTTTTTAAATTGGGAGTGGGGTCTGAACCCTGAATTTTGGCTCCAAATTTGACCCAAAACAAGAGATGTGTTCGCAGAAACACAATGCCCCCTAATGCGCCGCTTTGAATTTTTTTTTTACCTTTGACCTTGAAGGATGACCTAGACCTTGACCTTTCACAGCTCAAAATGTGCAGCTCCATGAGATACACATGCATGCCAAGTATCAAGATGCTGTCATCAATAATGCAAAAGTTATGACAAAACTTTAACCTAGGTTAAAGTTTAGGGACAGAAAGACAGACAAACACAACTACAGACAGACAGGCCAAAAACAATATACCCCCTTATTTTTTAAAAGGGGGGCATAAAAACCCACACCAGATCTCCTACAACTTCTCACTTACGGGTCATGTGGTATGTCCCCTGCACCACTCTCTATCATCCCGCCGGCCGTGTTCAGGTAGACCCAGTGGAAGAAGCGAAGGAACGGTCGCTTCAGGTTGTCACTTATGTTGGGGTTGTTCAGGATCTTCAGAAGCTCAGGAATCTTGAAGATTGTCTGGCAGATGGACTCAATAAAGCGGTTCTCACCCTACAACCAATGAATTGTCATGCCGTTTAAGAAGCACTTTGTTTTTCCCAAACTGCAAAATCATTATTATTTGTGGGACATGAATTTTAATTGGTTTTGTGGATTGACTGATCATCCAATTTAACGCATACACATCGTGAACTGACAATATGCAAAGTCATCTTTTTTTCCAAAATCAGAAATCCACAAATAAACGTGTCTATGAAAGTCATTTTTTGAAAAACAACAAAGTTTCATGCCAAAGAAAAAAAGATTTTACAGTATCATTCAATCAGCATCACAACAACTAGTTTTTACCATGCAACCATTGACCTGTCATGCCTTAAAAGAAGCATTTTTTGTTTTGCATTTTATACAAATATGATAGCAATCTTTAGGTATTAGAAATATAGGATCTGATGGGAGTTGGCATTTCATACTAAATTTTATTAGAGGAGTTAATTAATTTGATTTAACAGGATACTTTTTATCACATGTTTTTAAAAGACAAAAAACTTAAGGAAATTATGCTGCCAAAACTGATAAGTTGTTTACTTCCTTACCCGAGTGAGTTTAATATGATTTGATAATGAGTATCCTGCCTTTAACAAATTATGTTTGAGCCCCGCTCTGGGACAATGGGGCTCAGTCCCCACAGGCTAATCAGGGACAATACTTTCCGGCTAAACTGGATATTTGTTAAGAAGAGACTTCCTTTAAACCAAAAATACCATACAAGCGGAAAGTGTCATCCCTGATTCGCTTGTGCGGACTGCACAGGCTAATCTGGGACGACACTTTACGCACATGCATTTAACCATGTTTTCCAGTGAGGCTTGTTTGTATAAATCCTAAAGATAAGTATGTTAAATGAATATGTATGCAAATCTTATAAAATATATATGTTACACATATGATTAATAGAGAATATCATTTTATAAACATATAAGAGGAGGTAGGCTATGATAAAATGCAAGTTCTTTTCTTATAGGATTTTCTTATATAGGATATTAAGATAAGTTGTTTTCCTTAACCCTTTGCATGCTGGGAAATTTGTTGTCTGCTAAAATGTTGTCTGCTGAATTTCTAAAATAAGCATTTTCTTCGATTTTTTTTTCAAAGAATATTTCAGAATAGCAAACAGTTTGGAGCCTGATGAGATGCCACGTTTTGTGGCGTCTCATCTGGATCCAAACTGTTTGCAAAGGCCTTCAAAATTCGGTTGAAGCACTGAAAGGGTTAAAAGTATTCATAATGTATATTAGGTTATCTTAACAAATATGATTTAAAGACGTTTATCCCTCATATATTTCAAAGTTGAATTTCTCAGTAATGTCCGGCTAGCCATTTGCAAAAAATGTGTCACGAGACAGGATCAAAAAAAAAAATAGTCTACAAAATTCCCCCAGGGGGTGGGGAGCAAAAGTGCTCTTGACTCACAGCCCATTTAGTTCATAATTCATTACCTCAGCACATGTTGCCAGCAGGTCTACCATGGATATCAGGAAGTTCAGATCTCGAGAGTTGCTGGATGTAAGAATGGCTTCCCTGAAAGCACAGAGATCAGGACCACTTTATTTAGTTTAATCCTATTTATTTTAGCTCGATTGCATCCAAAGCCTAAGGCTTCTTTTAACCCTTTGCATGCTGGGAAATTTGTCGTCTGCTAAAATGTCGTATGCTGAATTTCTAAAATTATCATTTTCTTCGATTTTTTTCAAAGAATACTATCAGAATAGCAAACAGTTTTGATCCTGATGAGACGCCACGTTCTGTGGCGTCTCATCTGGATCCAAACTGTTTGCAAAAACCTTCAAAATCTGGTTCCAGCACTCAAAGGGTTAAATGCTCTTGAGTCCATTTCCTGGGACTAGAACCAGTCCTTGGTGTCAATGGGGAAGATCTTAAGAACGCTCCCACAGTAGGGATCGGACCCATGACCTCCTGGTCACTAGGCGGACAACATATCCACTACGCCATGGCAACTTTATTAAAAAGAACCATTACTTTTACTTCTGCAGCAATTTCTTTAAAATCACAAACTATTACATATAAAGCTTGTAAACAATACATTTTTTAACCCTTTGAGCGCTGGAACCGGATTTTGAAGGCCTTTGCAAACAGTTTGGATCCAGATGAGACGCCACAGAACGTGGCGTCTCATCAGGATCCAAACTGTTTGCTATTCTGATAGTATTCTTTGAAAAAAAAATCAAAGAAAATGCTAATTTTAGAAATTCAGCAGACGACATTTTAGCAGACGACAAATTTCCCAGCATGCAAAGGGTTAAATGCTCTTGAGTCCATTTCCTGGGACTAGAACCAGTCCTTGGTGTCAATGGGGGAGATCTTAAGAACGCTCCCACGGTGGGGATCGGACCCATGACCTCCTGGTAGCTAGGCGGACACCATATCCACTACGCCATGGCAACTATATTAAAAAGAACCATTCCATTTACTTCTGCAGCAATTTCTTTAAAATCACAAACTATTACACATAAAGCTTGTAAACAATACATTTTTTAAATCCAGAGCTTCTATATGTCTGCTCTGATCAGACGTGTGTGTACAAATCTTATAACTGCAAAAGTTTTTGTCTCTTTTTTTTTGGATACATAAAAGATTGATCAGAAAATGAAACATGGGTCATGAGAAGCGGATTATCGAATCAGAAAGCAGGTAAAAATGAGCAGTGTTCTGGGAAAACTGGGCCTAATGCATGTGCATAAAGTGTGACCCCAGATTAGAATGTGCACTGGCTAATCAGGGACAACACTTTCCGCTTTAGTTGTATTTTTCATTTAAAGGAAGTCTCTTCTTTGCAAAAATCCGGCTTAGGCGGAAAGTGTTTTCCCTGATGAGCCTGTGCGGACTGCATTGGCTAATCTGGGACGACACTTAAGTCAAGTCAAGTCAAGTCAGTTTTATTGGTAAATACATTAGTACAAACAACATACATAAGACATGTAATTGCGGTGTAAATAAATGCTTATTCAACATGGTGATGAAAAGTATGGTATATATAATTGGCATGAAATAATAATTAATGGTTGTGTGAATGTTCACAACAATAACATATGCAAAGTGAAACCAACTCGTAGACAACACAAACTAGATCAATGGTGGTGACATAAATTTGCATTAAGCCCAGTTTTCCCAGAACAAGGTTAAAATGGAAAAAAAATGTAATTAAAGTAGCATACTATATATATATAATCTCTACACATAATATTATTACCTAGCTTTCTCATCCTTATCGATCATGGTCGCAACCTCAGTCCTGTACTGCATAAAGAAGGTCATCACGANTCAGTCCTGTACTGCATAAAGGAGGTCATCACGAAGCTCTGATTACGCTTGAGAGGCAGATCAAGCTCCTCGACCTTGACGATGGCAATAAGTAGGTCGAGGAACTGGGGCACAGCGGCCTTGTGGGTCGCCACCAGCGCCATTATCTTTTGTACCTGGTTTTGCGATATCTTCATACAGGTGTGTGTGTTGCTGGTGAAAACCTGCAGAAACAAACATGGTCATTGTGTATACTGCAATATCTTCATAGAGGTGTGCGTGTTGTTTGTGAACAACTGTAGTAACAAGTATGGTCATTGTGTATACTGCTATATCTTCATAGAGGTGTGCGTGTTGTTTGTGAACAACTGTAGTTACAAGCATGGTCATTGTGTATACTTCGATATCTTCATACAGGTTTGCGTGTTGTTGGTGAACATCTGTAGTAACAAACATGGTCATTGTGTAGTCAATATCTTCATAGAGGTGTGTGTGTTGTTTGTGAACACCTGTAGTAACAAACATGGTCATTGTGTATACTGCAATATCTTCATAGAGGTGTGCGTGTTGTTTGTGAACACCTGTAGTAACAAGTATGGTCATTGTGTATACTGCGANCACGTGGGATGAAAACTTCATGGTGATGACATATTTTATGTTCAAATTAAATCGCTTAAGAAATAAGGAAGTGGTTCACTCCACGAACTTAATAACATGTCATGTGATATCTTTATCTCATAATCACAAGGGACGATCCTTCCCTCGAGACATACCAGCATTACAATTCGGACGATTAAAAAAATTCAACAAAACACGTTATTTTGGGTTAACCTAGAATTTTGACCTTCTGAATTAGCATAAATCCAAAAGTAGGTCAATTTAAGGTCAAAATGAGGTCAGGTGATGTGGGTGTGTTGATAGTGTTCGTGTGTGCCTGTATAAAAGCTTTATAAGAAGCATTATTGATGTTATATGAAACAAGTCATTTTGATTAACGTTGTATTAAGGGAAAAACAGCTACACAGAGGGACAGGCCAAAATGCTTTATGAGTCCCCCATCAGTAGATGAGTAGGGACATAAAAACATAGTGCAGTGTAACCTCTGTTAGGGCCTCGGCAAGTTGAGGTTCTGCCCCTTTGGTTTCGAGGAGGAGGTCAAGGCGATCAAAGAGGCGCTCCTGGACAACCTCATTCTGCCGGGCGAGCGTACGCATCAATGTGAACGTCTTCTCAAACACTTGACGTAGGCCTTTGTACTGGTCCTGTAACACATGGGGAAACAGTGATCTTGTGAAACAACACCTATAATATTCTAAGCATTAGCATAAAAGAATGACCATTAGAAGGTATCGTATGAGGATGACCTTTGGAAAACCAACTTCTGTCTAACTTTTAGATTGAAAATCACAATTGCAATTCTAAATGCCTCCCACTCCATAAACAATTAACAGCAGTGGCACATTTCAGCCGCTTACTTCTTTTTTTGTATTATTTTTATAAAGTGTTTTTTCAATTATCAAAGATTAAATAATTAATGTATTATTATTTTGCTCATATAAAGAAACATTTGGTTTTGNTGCCCCAAAATGATAAAGCAGTCCTCAAGCACTCCTGTGAACATAAAGAAAAGTTCTCTTTCAAGACCACATATTGACACAACATAAAAGCTTTTAGGCCACTCAAGGCTACAAAAACAGCATGTATGTAGAAAACCAAATTTAATATGAATTTTATTGCACACAAAACTTTAAAGCCTTATTTTATATTTTTTCTAAGAAAAGGGGCATAACTTCAATAGTACAATATAAGCTACAATAGAAAAACTATCAAATATTGTATGCTGATTTACAAGAAACATTTTAAGCACCAATTTACTTTTAATATCTGTTAAAGCCAAACTTTACAAAACTGAATGTAGAAAACATTGATAGCACAAGGCAAGGCAATGATGGGATATCTAGTTTAGATTATAGAGTGAAGGACTGTCAATACAAGGTTTTTGAATAAACTCCCCTTCCTGTCCACATAAACCTGTGTGCGGATTGGTTATGGAATTATTTCAAGCACAATTCTCTCCCTTTCTCTAATTTAAGTGGGTCAGTTGGAACATGTATTTGCACTTAGAACTGGTTAACCATGCACTTAACCTAAGCCTACCCAGTAAAAAGTTGACTAGGTTTAAAACCTTTTCATTTAAGTTTGATTGTATTGATTGCCTAAGGACTATTGAAACGCTCTTGAGTCTGTTTCCTGGGTAGAACCAATACTTGATGTCTTTAGGTGAGATCTAAAGAATGCTCCCACAATGGGTAGCGAACCGTTACCTCCCGGTCGCTAGTTGGACACCATACCCACTTCACCACGGCAACCTTAAAAGTTGACTACATAATCTGACTGTCATGATATGACTAAAATAATGGTAACCCTTTCGCGCTCAGAGGCAAATTGAAAATTGCTATATGCAACCAGCATAAAACCAGAACAGCCTGCGAGTAACGTGCAGTCTGTTCAGGTTTTATGCTGTTTGCTGCTCATCAGTATCTTAGGGTTGGAAGCCTTTAAAAGCTGAATCTAGTAAGAAAGGTCTTTAATTTAATTTGATTTTCTAAGGGACTACAAATGCATCAAAATGCCCATTTTAGTGGTAAAGAATTAATATGGCAAACACAACAAAAACAATATCAAAAACTACTCACCATTGTTATAAAGGATGCTCTGGTTCATGGCATGAGCCTCTTCCTCCTCACCCTCCAGGTGGCAGTATCTGCATGGAGAGATAGAAACAGCAGTGTATTACCAGGGGAGAGAATGGAACAGCAGTGTATTACCAGGGGAGAGAATGGAACAGCAGCGTATTACCAGGGGAGAGAATGGAACAGCAGCGTATTACCAGGGGAGAGAATGGAACAGCAGCGTATTACCAGGGGAGAGAATGGAACAGCAGTGTATTACCAGGGGAGAGAATGGAACAGCAGCGTATTACCAGGGGAGAGAATGGAACAGCAGCGTATTACCAGGGGAGAGAATGGAACAGCAGCGTATTACCAGGGGAGAGAATGGAACAGCAGCGTATTACCAGGGGAGAGAATGGAACAGCAGCGTATTACCAGGGGAGAGAATGGAACAGCAGCGTATTACCAGGGGAGGGAATGGAACAGCAGCGTATTACCAGGGGAGACAATGGAACAGCAGTGTATTACCAGGGGAGAGAATGGAACAGCAGTGCATTATTTTTGCATTTCACAGGGAGGAGATAGGAACAGCAGTGTAGTACATATGGGCATTTCACAGGGAGTAGATAGCAACAGCAGGTTGACACCTGCATGTTGTCGTGAAGACGCTGAGGCGACCTGTAAATAAACCATGAATACACACAAGGAGAAAGCAACAGCAGTGTAGTACATATGGGCATTTCACAGGGAGGAGATAGCAACAGCAGTGTAGTACATATGGGCATTTCACAGGGAGGACATAGGAACAGCAGTGTAGTACATATGGGCATTTGGTTTAAACCTATTTATTTTAAGCTCTATTGCATCGAAAGCCTAAGGCTTATTTGAAACGCTCTCGAGTCTGTTTCCTGGGACTAGAACCAGTACTTGGTATCTATGGGGTAGATCTGAAGAACGCTCCCACAGTGGGGATCGAACCTGTGACCTCCAGGTTGCTAGGCGGACACCATATCCACTAGGCCACGGCATTTCACATCCAGGCACAAAATAAAATCCTGACATACAATTAAAAACAAAATGTATTTTATCAGCTTCTATGATATGAATTATGGATGCGTATACTCATATATAAATACAGAGAAACACAAATACAAATTTATTCATAGCTTACCATAGCGCAGCTAAAATATGTACATGTGTCAAAATAATTAAGTGGCTTCAGTCTGTGTTGCATCAAATTTTTAAAAGAATATCAGCAGCAATCTGGGAAAACTGGGCTAAATACATGTGCGTAAAGTGTCATCCCTTTCTGCCTTAACTGGATTTTTGTTTAGAAGAGACTCCCTTTACCCAAGAAATTCCATAAAAGCAGAAAGTGTTGTCCCTGATAAGCCTGTGCNACATCATACAAAAACAACAAAGGGCAATAATTTTAATTAAAGAAAGTGTAGGGTTATAGTTCTTGTGCATGGCATATACAACCATGAAGTTTCATGTTGAAAACCATTATAGCTTCTAAGATATAGCCCTGAAAAGTTATTACAGACGGATGGACAGATGGACAACATCAAAACTATATTAAATTCATAAAAACCTCTGTTAGGGCCTCGGCTAGTTGAGGTGCTGCCCCTTCGGTTTCGAGGAGGAGGTCAAGGCGATCAAAGAGGCGCTCCTGGACGACCTCATTCTGCCGGGCGAGCCTACGCATCAATATGAACGTCTTCTCAAACACTTGACGAAGACCTTTGTACTGGTCCTGTAACACATGGAACAACAGTGATCTAGTGAAATAAAATTCTAAAATATGCTAAGTATTAGCATATGAGAATGACCTTATTAAAGTCACTTTCTGTCTAACATTTAGTTGGCAAATCACAATAGCAATTCTGAATTCCTCCAACTCCATACAAAATTAACAGCTGCTGAAATGTGCAGCTGCACAATATGAATTTTATACCTACTTTCAGTTGTTTAAAGTGTCATGATGATTGCACAACAAAAACTTTTTTTTGTGTATTATTTTTATTACATGTTTTTTTTACTATTAATAATTAAATGATTAATGTATTATTAAATTGCTCATAAAAAAAAGCATTTGGTTTTGTATATGTGAATACACATATCTTATATAGTGTTGTGTAACCTTTATTCACTATATCGGAACCAGTTTAACCAAATGGGAGAGAAAGAGTCAGAANAGGGGAGAGAATGGAACAGCAGCGTATTACCAGGGGAGAGAATGGAACAGCAGCGTATTACTTTTGGGCATTTCACAGGGAGGAGATAGGAACAGCAGTGTATTACCAGGGATGAGAATGGAACAGCAGCTTATTACCAGGGGAGAGAATGGAACAGCAGTGTATTACATATTGGAATTTCACAGGGAGGAGATAGGAACAGCAGTGTAGTACATATGGGCATTTCACAGGAAGGAGATAGCAACAGAAGTGTACTACATAATTATGGGCATTTAGTTTAAACCTATTTATTTTTAGCTCTATTGCATCGAAAGCCTAAAGCTTATTTGAAACGCTCAAGTCTGTTTCCTGGGACTAGAACCAGTACTTGGTATCTATGGGGTAGATTTGAAGAACGCTCCCACAGTGGGGATCGAACCTGTGACCTCCAGGTTGCTAGGCAGACACCATATCCACTAGGCCAAGGCATTTCACATCCAGGCACATAATGAAATCCTGATATACAATTAAGAACAAAATGTATTTTATCAGCTTCTATGATATGAATTATGGATGTGTATACTCATATATTAATACAGAGAAACACAAATACAATTTTATTCATAGCTTACCATAGTGCAGCTAAAATATGTACATGTTACAAAATAATTAAGTGGCTTCAGTCTGTGTTGCAACAAAACTTTTTACAAGAATATGAGCCTTGTTATGGGAAAGCTGGGCTAAATACATTTACGTAAAGTGTCATCCCAGGTTAGCCTGTTCAGTCCACACAGGCTAATCAGGGAAGACACTTTCCACCTAAACTGGATTTTTGTTTAGAAGAGATTCCCTTTAAACGAGAAATTACATAAAACGGAAAGTGTTGTCACTGATTAGCCTGTGCGGGCAGCACAGGCTAATCTGGGACGACACTTTATGCAAATGCATTAAGCCCAGTTTTCCGAAAACTCATCAATCATCAAGAATGTATCTTGCATTCCTACTGTAATTCCATAAAAGGGAAAGTGTTGTCCCTGATAAGCCTGTGCGGACTGTACAGGCTAATCTGGGACAAAACTTTATGCAAATGCATTAAGCCCAGTTTTCCCGGAACTCATCAATCATCAAGAATATATCAAGCATTCCTACTGAATGAGTACGTCCAGAATCTGTGCCAGTTTCGAGGCCTCCTGGTCCCCCAGTTTGTTGGAGGAAAGATGGCGTAGCTGGGGCAGCTTGTCTTCAAGGTCGTTGTACACTGCCACCGAGGAGTCGTTTATCAACACCTGGAATACATTAATTTTGAACTTATCAACACCTGGAATATAGAAACTTTGAACTTATCAACACCAGGAATATAAAACCTGTTAACTTATCGATAACTTGATGACATTTATTCATTAACAAGAGGCTGTCACATACAGGGTTTCCCTTACTACAGGTGCATTGTTGTGAAAAGGTTACAGTTAAAAAATGTATTGCATTATTTTCACATTTGTTTTGAAAGGGTAAAGTAAAAAAATGTTCAGTGCATTATTTGCACACTCAAGTTTCATATTCACATTTAAACGAAGGGCAACAACTCCTTCAAAATAATACAATTTTGAACCCAGACAATATAAACTTAAGCACCTGCAAATAACTTTTCTGTAAAATAAAAATAAAATCGCATGTAAAATGTAGGAGTAGTTGTGCAAATTAGCTTTTATATGTAATCTAGAACAAAGACCAAAAAATCCTCAATAATAACACAATCAACAAGGCTTGTCACCATAGGATGACAAATGCCCCCTTTTTCCACATTTTTCTAAACCTAAACGCAAAGTGTTTTTCCACATTTTTCGAAACCTAAACGCAAAATGTGACGGAATTTTAAACAAACGGACAGACAGACGGACAGTGCGATCTCTATATGCCCACCTTCGGGGGCATAAAAAGCCTTTACAATATTAACTATAGCACTTCTTTATATTGAGGTACTTATTCCGAAAAAGTTTGTGGTTACCTGTGCCTGTATGGCCCGCGAGAAGAGGTTGTTGTACGCTGAGAAGTATCGGTTGAGCAGGTGCATGGACTTGCGCACCATCTGGTCGTACTGGTAGTTGGACAGGTCCTGATAGGAACAAGAAGTAGACATGTCACATAATTGACATTTTTCCGCTCAAAATCAAAGTGAAAATTGCTGTATGCAACCAGCATAAAACCAGAACAGCCTGCAAGTCACCCGCAGTCTGTTCAGGTTTTATGCTGTTTGTTGCTCATCAGTATGTAAAAATACATGGCCTGAATAGGAACAAGTTGAAAAAAATAATAGATTCAACCCTTTCCCGCTCAAAAGTGTGTGTAAATCAGAATTTATTTACAGGTGGTTGCTGAGTCTTCACGGCTACTTTATGTACTGATCTGATTTCCACTAAAAAAGCAAAGTACATATGGCCCTATGCAACCAGCATTGAACCAGAACAGCCTGCGAGTAACTCACCGTCTGTTCAGGTTTTTCGCTGTTTCCTGCTCATCAATATCTAAGGGCTGGAAATGAAACCTTAAAAACTTGAAACTAGTTAGAAAGGTCTTAAATTTAATTTAATTTTTTAAGCAACTTCAAATAAGTAATTTTGTGTTTCTGAGAGGGAAAGTGTTAAGCTGGTATGTATACCAAACATATAGGGTACATATGTCCAAATGCTTATTGCTACCATGACAATTCTGCTATGCATTGTTTTCACTAATGATAATGATGCATTTTTACCATTTACAAACATTCTTAAACATACACATATAACCAACTTTTGGTTGTTCTTGTGTGTTCGTTTTTTGTGTTGTTTTGTTGACAAATACAAATCATATGAGCACACAAGGGTCTATCAACTGGCTGGTTAACACTTTGTCAATTTATGTAATTTCAGCTTGAAACTCACCAGGAGAATATCCACAAGGTCGTAATTCTTGAGGAATGAGGTCACTTCGAAGATTTCTGTCAGTTTCCTCAAACCAGCCTTTGCAACACTGTAAAACAAATACCAAACATTTAGCAACAGATGAGGAAAGTAATGTAACTCTATAAATATTGAAGTGAGCTAAGTACTATAACACAGTAAATATTGAAGTGAGCTAAGTACTACACTATAGCTCCTTTATAACGCGATTGACGGGGTCCAATCAACGTGACCGCGTTATAAACGGATCCGNATCACCACAATATCCCCACCTTTTTTTCAAAAAGTGTGGGGATAAAAACTGGGCTAAATGCATATGCATTAAGTGCCGTCCCAAATAAGCCTGTGTAGACTGATCAGGGATAACACTTTCCGCTTTATGGACTTTTTTGTTTAAACGAAGTCTTTTTTAAACAAAAATCCAGGTGAGATGGAAAGCAGCGTCCCTGATTAGCCTGTGCGGACTGCATACCGGTAGGCTAATCTGGGACAACACTTTACTCATGCATTAAGCCCAGTTTTCCCAGAACAAGACTCATATAAACTTTCAAATTGATTTCCACAATCTTTGTGACCAGTCCAGATGGGCATTCAGTGTAAGGTGAGAGAAAACAGGCACAGGATGCAGCTCCCTGCTATTTCGGTGTAGATCTTTTCCCTTTTTATTACCGGTAACCCTTTCCCACCAAGAAGCAAAGTGAAAACTGCTACATGCAACCAGCATAAAACCAGAACAGCCTTACTCGCAGTCTGTTCAGGTTTTATGCTGTTTGCTGCTACACGGTACCTAAGGATTGGAAATAAAGCCTCTTAAACTTTAATCTAGTATGAAAGGTCCTAATTTGATTTTTTAATGGACTTCAAATGGGACAAAATGCGTGTATCTGAGCAGCAAAGGTTTAAAACTTTCATCACCTGGTAAATGCTGCATAATGAACTCTTGGATGTCGAGGGCAACTTTATGCCTCTGCACAAGATCTTCACTTGAGAGGCCGTGGCTGCTGAAGATTTCATCCACCAGCCCATCAAGGGCCTGCAGATGGCGAGGGGAGGGGTGGGGCAAGTTCTCAAACATCTTGTCTTGTTGGCGTATCTGAAATTTTGACACAGTTGAAGTCCCTTGGAAAATCAATAAAATGGGGCAAGTTCTTCAACATCTGGTCTTGTTGTTGTTTCTGAAATTTTGACAGATTTGTAGTACCTTATAAAATCAATTAAATTAAAGACCTTTCTTAATGGATTCAAGTTTTAAAGGGGTCATTTCGGACCCTAAGGTACTGTTGAGCAGCAAGCAGCATTAAACTTGAACAGACTGCGAGTAACTCCCAGGCTGTTCAGGTTTTATGCTGGTTGCATATAGCCATTTTTACTTTGTTTCTGAGCGGGAAATGTGGTACGATTGTGGACTGTATTTGAAACATTTCTGTACTAAGTGATGATGAATGAGGTCAGATAAAATGCCTCATTACAGATGACATTGTTCACAGTGAAAACATCCAGTTTATACATTTCCTAAAACATTTAAAATCTTACTACCAACTCTGTTAACAGCTCAAGTTCTTTAACTACCAACATAAAATGAATAAAAAAATTGAATATGCTACTTAAAAAAAAATCTACACTTTTTTCCTTACATTTGATTTTGGGGAGTACAACCAGATTCTTGACAAAACGATATGTGTCACAGACATGGGTGCCCCCACAGCACATTTTGATCACAAATGGAATCATAAATCATGAAATCCTTTTAAAAGGTCTCCGTGTTGTAGTGGATATGGTGTCTGCCTAGCTACCAGGTGGTCACGGGTTCGATCCCTACTGTGGGAGCGTTCTTTAGATCTCTCTTATAGACACCAAGTACTGGTTCTAGTCCCAGGAAACAGACTTGAGAGCGTTTCAAATAAGACTTAGGCTTTCAATGCAATCAAGCTAAAATAAATAGGTTAAAACTAAATCATGAAATTACAGTGCACACAAGCTGTAGTATTCTCATAATTTGACCTTCGGCTAGTTAGTCTGACTTTAACCACAGACTTACAGAACAAAATGGCATTACTTAATGCCATAGTGGAGGCCAAACAATTCATACATTTCTAAACCTACTCAGTTGTCATTTTACTAGAAAACAAGTGATGTGTTTGTGAAACACTATGTCCCCTTTTGAGCGATTTTGACCCATATATTTGACCTTTGACCTTGAAGGATGACCTTGACCTTTCACCACTCAAAATGTGCAGCTCCATGAGATACACATGCATGCCAAATATCAAGTTGCTATCTTCAATATTGCAAAAGTTATTGAAAAATGTTACAGTTTGTGCAAACCAACAAAGCAACAAACCAACAGACAGGGTAAAAACAATATGTCCCCCAGTATAGACTGGGGACATAAAAATATTGCATTCATCTTAGTTTTGAACTTTTTATGTATTTGAAATTAAAACAAAGTTACTTTTTACAAACAAAGTGTATACAAGTACATGTAGCATAGATCCCAAACTGATTTTCCCACCTGTATTAAGCCCTTTCAGTGCTGGAACCGAATTTTGAACGCCTTTGCAAACAGTTTGGATCCAGATGAGACGCCACAGAACGTGGCGTCTCATCAGGATCCAAACTGTTTGCTATTCTGATAGTATTCTTTGAAAAAAAATCGAAGAAAATGCTTATTTTAGAAATTCAGCAGACGACATTTTAGCAGACGACAAATTTCCCAGCATACAAAGGGTTAGAATTGAGCCTCGCTCTGGGAAAACAGAGCTCAATGCATAAGCGTAAAGTGTGCAGTCCACACAGGCTAATATGGGATGAAACTTTCCATTTTCATGGCATTTTTCGTTTAAAGAAGTTTCTTCTAAATGAAAATCCACTGTAGGCTGAAATTATTGTCCCTGATTAGCCTGTGTGGACTGCAGAGGCTAATCTGGGACGACACTGTACGCACATGTATTAAGCCCAGTTAAGATCACGCCCTCTACCCACTAGGCCTCATTACTTCTATGCGCCTCCTGTGTCTGGCGTCCTGGCAGTGTTGACGACTCAGTGCAACGCTGTCGCAGTGGTAATCACACAGCCGGCAGAAATACATCGCCTTCGGGAACTTCATCGACTTCTATAACGCAGAAAATTATGAATGCTGAAAAATCACTTACATGTATATTCATTTGCAATATATTTCGTGGTTTTTCAAAAATTACTTTAAGGTGGACTCGTAAATTTTTGGATTTCTGATTTTTGGGGAAAAACTTAGGAATGTATCGGTCAACCAACCAAAAAAAAATGAATTAAGGTTAAGAGTATAATAATGATTTTACAGTAGTTACAGAAAAACATTTCCTTCAGGAATTTCATCATTGACTTTTATAACACCAACAAAAAAAGAAAACAGCAACAAAATTTCAAAATGTGGTTGAAAAATTCTGGATTATTCCATATCCANATTAAGTTCTATAACTCAGTAAATATTAAAGTGAGCTAAGTACTATAACTCAGTAAATATTGAAGTGAGCTAAGTACGTTAACTCAGTAAATATTGAAGTGAGCTTAGTACTATAACTCAGTAAATATTGAAGTGAGCTAAGTACTATAACTCAGTATATATTGAAGTGAGCTAAGTACTATAACTCAGTAAATATTGAAGTGAGCTTAGTACCATAACTCAGTAAATATTGAAGAAAGAGTTATGGTACTTTTACTCTGCACCTTCTCTCAAGCCCTTTATCAGTATATCAAGTTTTATTTGAATTCATACATATAGGATCTGGCATGAGTTGTCATATCATACCATATTTTATTAAATGAGTTCAGGAATTTTGTTAGTAAGCGAGCCTTTGGCGAGCTTACTAACGAATTTCCTGGACAAGTTTAATAAAATAAGTATGATATGACAAAGAGTGTCAGATCTTCTTTATCACATGCTTTTAAATGAGCAAATTAAATAAACATATATATTAAATTAAGCAAACATAATGATAAATCCCGAATGTTGTTTACATTTCGTGACGTCATTTGACGTTGCAATGTCACAACGTCATTTCAGCAAAATAACAAAATGCGATTGTTTAAAAAAAATGAAAACTTAGCCAATGAAAACGCATAAAAAGTATATTACACATGTGTAATATAAAAATATATGTGATAGTTATATTACATGGGAAACAGGGTATGGCTTGTGATAAAATGCTTTTTTGAGTAATGCTTTGCAAAAGTAAATAAAAGTATACATTGATGTTCCATACAAAAAACAAGCAAAGATAAATAACTCCAAAAATACTACATACAAAGTTATTGTTATTGTACCCTTCCTCTCAGTGTCCTCTATCCGTACATACAAAGTTTGATTTTAATCCCTTCAATACTAATGAATTTTTACTTGGCCCATGAAAAATTAACAAATGGCAGTAACTCTGTAAATACTGGAGAGAAAATTATGGTCCTTGGACATGACATTTTCTCTTAAAGCCATGTATCATTATATGAAGTTTCATTTGAAAACCTACAATATTTCCTGAGTTATTCTCCACACAAGAAATGGGCTATACAACAAATAAGCAAGAGCAATAACTCCAAAAATACTGATAACAGAGTTCTGGTTCTTGCAATTTTCAATCTCTGTTAGTGTTATTAAAATACCTTGGATATGAAAGGATTCAGGTATCTCCAATACTAAAGGAGTTATGCTCCGCACAAGTGCAATAACTCTGTAAATTTTATACACGTTTTTAATTTATCACAATTAAGGTGCATTGTTGAATTACACATGAATTTGAGTTTCGCTCTGGGAAAATCGGGCTTAGTGCATGGGTGTGAAGTCTGTGCAGGCTTATCAGGGCCAACACTTTCTACCTTAACTGGATTTTGGATTAGAAGAGACTTCCTTTCAATAAAAAAATACAATAAANTTAAGAAGATGACAATCAAGTGTTAGAGATTAAGAAGATGACAATCAAGTGTTATAGATTAAGAAGATGACAATCAAGTGTTAGAGATTAAGAAGATGACAATCAAGTGTTAGAGATTAAGAAGATGAAAATCAAGTGTTAGAGATCTAGAAGATGAAAATCAAGTGTTAGAGATCTAGAAGATGACAATCAAGTGTTAGAGATTAAGAAGATGACAATCAAGTGTTAGAGATTAAGAAGATGACAATCAAGTGTTANAAAATTCCACATGATTGTGTGTCTTGAACCTCTTTGGCGTCATAATTCACTACAAATAGTGCATGTCTATATCAAACAACTACAAAGTTTATATCAGACAACATAAAAATTTAAATGAAGACTTAAAAGAGACATGTAAATAATCAACATGAAACTCCCTGAAAAAAAAGTGGACCAGAACGATCTAACAAAGCCGTTCATGTCCAACATTTAAGGATGCTGTATATTAAGTTTAATCCAATTTGCATCATAAGTATCTGATACCTGGCATGGAAACAAGAAGTAGCATATTAACAATTAAACAGCATAGCTTCATGAAAATTAATTGGACCGATACTACCTGACAAGCTGTAAATTTCTACTCTATAGGATTGCTGCATATCAATTCAGAGCAGAAGTGTACAAGATTTTGTGCAGAAACAAAAAGAGACATATTAATAATCAAAGGACAATATTTCCCTGAAAAATCATTGGAATGAAACGACATGACAATAATGTGCATGCATGTCCACTCTATTTAAATGCTTCTTATCAAGTTTTATCAATTTGTTTTATTATCAGTGTCTGCGAATCTCAAAGAAAAGTGTGACTGATGGAAGGACGGACAGACGGGTCTTGCTTTCCATTTTGGGAGACCATTTAAAGACAAAACTGAGAAAGAGGAAGATATTTTACATGGTTTACTTTATATTTAGGGAAAATTGCAACTTTTTAAAGGAGAAGGGGCCTATAGAAAGGCCCCTGCTAAAGCAGGAAAAAAAGCCCAGGAAGAGTGGTCCTTGGTTCAGAAAATACCAAAACAGCAGCAAGTGTCAACCCAAATCACCCAGGTAAAACTGCTGCTCCTGGTCTACACAAGTTTCAGAAAATGCAAATTCCTACGAGACTCCTGGTCAGGATGTTTGACATGAGATCTGATGTATGTTACATCACAAAAATATCATGAAGCAATTGACATAAGACACAGCTTAAAAGCACTCAGAAAAATGATTACCTCAGGTTTTCCTCAAGCACAAAGTTTTCTGACATCATGACAGCCATTTCCCCATGACCTCCAAAGTGTGACTCATGTCTAGTGTCTGATAACACTTGCTGGGTTGTCTTGAACAAGTTGATGAATTTCTGAAATTTTTCAATAAATTTCATACAAAATTTCATACAAAAACTGAACCCAGCAAACAGGTTGGACATTATTTAATAGGGCTTTAAACTTCAAGTTACATGGCCACAAATTTTATCCTTTAACAATATTTTCAACTAGATGCTACCAAAAATCAACAAGAGCACCGCCAAGCGGGTGCAGACCGCTCATCTATTTGAGGGTACAGTACCCTCATGATAGTAAGAAAATATTTAAAGTTTGAAAGCAATAGCTGTCTACTTTTCTTTTTAAAGGTAAAGGGACCTATCTCCATACTTTAATCAAAAAGGAGGGAGGGGTGGGGTGGAGAGGGGTGTATAGTGTGGGGGTGTGGTCATTTATTACATTATCTTCCAAAATAGAAAATACTTTTTTTAGTGGGGGGATTCTTGGGTGGGATGGTTGGACAGTGTTTCAAAAATAAAATAAGAAAAATAAATAATTGTGTTTTTTTTAACAATGTTTAAAAAAAAACAT
>VMBQ01001115.1:40973-88452 GCA_007657795.1 Dreissena rostriformis | reverse complement strand
AAAATAATTCTGTTACCAAAAACCATTTGGATTATGACCAATGAAAATAAATTTAAACATGGCAATGTCAGGAAACCAGGTTTTCAAGGTTTTAGTTATGAATCTTATTTAAATCAATTTGCAATTCAAAGCTATAGTACGCCTGCATGTAAGCTACCTACACACCCAATTTCAGCGCAATGCTTCTTTCCAAACTCAAAGTTATTGTGTGGAAAACAGTTTTTGTATTTTAGGTAACTTTGACTAGGTTTGCACGTTTTTATCAACCAAGGCACATAATTTCATGAGAATTCCCCATAACACTAAAGTTTGTTAAAAAAGGGTGTTTAAAGAGAAAAGTTATGAAAACAATGCCCAATATAATAGTTTGGATGGGCAGCAGAATAGTTATAAAAACAATGCCCAATATTATAGTTTGGATGGGCAAGAGAAAAGTTATTAAAACAATGCACAATGTAAAAGTTTGGAAGGACAGCAGAAAAGTTATACAAACAGTACGAAATAAAAGTTGCTCTTTGGTTGACAATTTTAATAAGCCCTGGTAACTAACTTATGGCTTGTAAACCTAATGTGATGCTCACAACTCATATAGTAACAAAAACCAAACCTTGACCCAAACTTCACTTAAAGAAATCCAATGCTAGGTATGCGTGAATGGTACCTTCACACATAATTTAAGCATAATACTTTCCCTCCAAACTCAAGAAATTGAGCAGAAACTATTTTTCAATTTTAAGCAACAGTAAAACCGTGACCTTTATCTCACTTGCCCAAATGCAATCGCAAGCTAGGTCCATAATTATGTTACTTTAACAAAAAAATCAATACAATACCTCAATCTTAACTAAAGTTATTTTCTATTTCTAGTAACAAATACCTTAACCTTATAGCTTTGTATTGCATTTTGAACCAGTCAGATTATAACCTGACTGGCCCCAAATAAAATCCAAAGCTAGGTCTGCTGGTCAGCTACCTACACACTCAATTTCAATGAAACACCATTTTCAAAACTAATGTAATTGAGTGGAAACCGTTTTTCTATTTTGAACAGGCGTATGAAAATAATTAATAAAATTAATCATCAAGCATTTATACTGTTACAATAATTGAGAGAACACACTGATCAAATACAACTCACTTCCAGGCAGATAACCAATCTAATAATTGCATATAGTATTAAACAAAAAGAAACAAAATATTGCATATACGAACCTCAAGACGAATGTTGAAAATGAAGTTGAAGAAAAGATCCAATACTTCCAGGGCTCTGAAATAAGTAGATAAGTTACTGTGAAAAAGGGGTCTAATGCATGTGCATAAAGTGTCATTTTAGATTAGCCTGTGCTGCACAGGGACAACACTTTCTGCTTTTATTGTATTTTTTGTTTAAAGTAAGACTCTTCTTAGCAATTTCTTAAGTAATGCAAATAACACAAAAGTCTACTCACTGGCACTTGGCATCCACGATTGCCTTTGTTTCTATACCCGGTTTAAACCTGTCTACCTCCCGGTAAACTCTCAACATCTCCTCGCCCTCCTTCCCTGAAAACAGTCACATTATGAGTCTCCCTCTGGGAAATGGAGGTTTAATACATGAGCGTAAAGTGTCGTCCCAGATTAGCCTGTGCACTCTTCACAGGCTAATCAGGGACAACACTTCCCCCGTTGACTGGATATTTGCTAAGAATAGACATTCTTTAAACAAAAAATATCATACAAGTGGAAAGTGTTGTCCCTGATTAGCCTGTGCAGCCTGCACAGGCTAATCTGGGACGACACTTTACCCAAATGCATTTAACCTCGTTTTCTCAGAACGGGATTCATATTATTTTAAGCCTTCAGGAATATGCAATATTTAAACACATTCTTTGCCATCACTGCCCTGAGATTGATTTAAACAATTGTTTGCTTCAAATAAAGGGGATTACACTCAGGGCATGCATTATGAAAGGTTTGTGAGAAATTTACTTTTAGATTGAGTCACTGGACTTCCTAAATTGCACCGATGGAAGTCCACGACTCAAAAAACTGCACAAATGGAAGCTTCATAGTATAATGATGAAAAAGCGTGGACACAATTAAAGTGAATTTATCTAAATATACACAACTTTAAAATAATAAGTTGACATATAAACATCTTATGACAAGAACTTACCTAAAGCAAAGTTTTGATTGATACATTATTTCAATCAGACTTGCAAATGCTTAGTATATTTTGGAGAAGGGTTTGTCATTGCATACCTTCTATTTTCGGAAAGGGTTTATCATTACATACCTTCTATTTTGGGGAAGGTTTTGTCATTGCGTACATTCTCTTTTGGGGAAGGGTTTGTCATTGCATACTTTCTATTTTGGGGAAGGGTTTGACATTGCGTACATTCTCTTTTGGGGAAGGGTTTGTCATTGCATACTTTCTATTTTGGGGAAGGGTTTATCAGTGAGTACATTCTATTTTGGGTAAAGGTTTGTCGTTGAATACTTTCTATTTTGGGGAAGGGTTTGTCATTGCATACCTTCTATTGGGGAAGGGTTTGTCATTGCATAACTTCTATTATGGGGAAAGGTTTATCATAGCGTACCTTCCATTTCTGGGAAGGGTTTGTCATTGCATACATTCTATTTTGGGGAAGGGTTTGTCATTGCATACCTTTTATTTGGGGAAAGGTTTGTCAGTGCATACATTCTATTTTGGGGAAGGGTTTGTCATCCCATACTTTCTATTTTGGGGAAGGTTTTGTCATCGCATACCTTATATTATGGGGAGGGGGTTGGTAATTGCATACCTTCTATTATGGGGAAGGGTTTGTCATTGCATACCTTCTATTATGGGAAAGAGTTTTTCATTGCATACCTTCTATTATGGGGCAGGGTTTGTCATTGCATACCTTCTATTATGGGGAAAGGTTTGTCATTGCATACCTTGTATTATGGAGAAGGGTTTGTCACTGCATACCTTCTAATATTGGGAAGGGTTTGTCATTGCATACCTTCTATTATGGGAAAGAGTTTTTCATTGCATACCTTCTATTATGGGGCAGGGTTTGTCATTGCATACCTTCTATTATGGGGAAAGGTTTGTCATTGCATACCTTGTATTATGGAGAAGGGTTTGTAATTGCATACCTTCTAATATTGGGAAGGGTTGGTAATTGCATACCTTCTATTATGGGGAAGGGTTTGTCATTGTGTAACTTCTATTATGGGGAAGGGTTTGTCATTGTGTAACTTCTATTATGGGGAAGGGTTTGTCATTGTGTAACTTCTATTATGGGGAAGGGTTTGTCATTGTGTAACTTCTATTATGGGAAAGGGTTTGTCATTGTGAACCTTCTATTATGGAGAAGGGTTTGTCATTTCATACCTTTTATTATGGGGAAGGGTGTGTCATGGCATATCTTCTATAATTGGGAAGGGTTTGTCATTGCATACCTTCTATTTTGGGGAAGGGTTTGTCATTGCATACTTTTTATTATGGGGAAGGGGTTGCCATTGTGTAACTTCTATTTTGGGGAAGGGTTTTTCATTGTGTACCTTCTATTTTGGGGAGGGGTTTGTAATTGTGTACCTTCTTTTTTGGGGAAGTTTTTTTTAATGGTGTACCTTCTATTTTGGGGAAGGGTTTGTCATTGTGTACCTTCTATTTTGAGGAAGGGTTTGTCATTGCATACCTTCTATTTTGGGGAAGGGTTTGTTATTGCTTACCTGCTCTTTTTGGGAAGGAGTTATCATCGCATTCCTTCTAGTTTGGGGGAAGGGTTTATCATTGCATATCTTCTACATTGGGGAAGGGTTTGTCATCGCATACCTTCTTTTTATTCGGGGAGCGTTTATCATTGCATATCGTCTGTTTTGGAGAAAGGGTTGTCATTGCATACCTTCTATTTTTGAGACGGGTTTGTCCTTATGTACCTTCTATTTTGGGGAAGGGTTTGTCATTGCATTCCTTCTATTTTGGGGAAGGGTTTGTCATTGCATACCTTCTATTTTGGGGGAGGGTATATCATTGTATACCTTCTATTATGGGGAAGGGTTTGGCATTGTGTACCTTCTATTTTGGGGAAGGGTTTGTATACCTTCAACTATGGGGAAGTATTTGTAAACCTTCTATTTTGTGGAAGGGTTTGTCATTGCATACCTTCTACATTGGGGAAGGGTTTGTCATCGCGCCCATCCAGAAGGCTCATCAAGGGGGTGAGCATCCTCTTTATTTCTGCTGACCCGTCGTAGTAGCCAAACAACACCAGGTAGTGTACCAAACGCAGGACCTGAAATCCAGGCAGCAGGGGTTTTACAATATTATCCCTTTCCCACTCAGAAGCAAAGTGAAAATGGCTAAATTCAACCAGCATAAAACCAGAACAGCCTGCGAGTAAATGAGGACACTTAAACTCTAAAAAACATACCTATGTAGACAAGAATTTGGTTCACAGGGATCTAGAACCTTTTCAAAGCGAACTTTTTCTACTAACCATCTCTGTAAATCTATACATCACCATCAGTTGAAACACTATATGATTGCATTTCTTTCGTACAATACAGTATTCCTCAGACCAAAGATCAATATTTTATAGTAAGTGCAAAGTCATCGAAAAGTAACATGAAATAGATAAATTCAATATTTAATTAAAGTAACATTATGAGAAAACTGGGCTTTAAGCATGTGCGTAAAGTGTCATCCCAGATAAGCCTGTTGATTCTGTACAGGCTTATCAGGGACGACACTTTCCGCTTTCATGGGATATTTCGTTTAAAGACACATGTAACATGAATTCAATATTTAATTGCATCAACAGCCTCAGTCTATATTCCTCTGTACCTGTTTTACAAGCATATTGTTGCCAATCTGTGAGGCGGTCATGTCCCCATTCTGACCGAGGAAGTCTGAGATCCATTCACTGATCTGCGGGAAATACTGGTACGTCAGCGAATGGCTGTTGTCCGTTATGTCCTGTGTGGAGGAGGAAATATTGATAATAGTGTGAAACAAATGAACCTCGTTTTTGGAAAATGTGGCTTCATGCAAGTGCGTTAAGTGTCGTCCCAGATAAGCCTGTGAAGCCGCACAGGATAATTAGGGATAATACTTTCCGACAAAACTGGATTTTAGCTAAGAAGGGACTTCCTTTAAGCGAAAAATACCATACCAACGGAAAGTGTCATCCCTGATTAGCCTGTGTGGACTGCACAGGCTTATCTGGTATGCTACTTCACATGCATGCATTAAGCCCCATTTTCCCAGAGTGAAGATCATATGGTAAATATAGGATATCTGTTTGTTTTTCAGTGATGTGATAACATATTATATTATCACTCTAAAAGGAGACAATTCTGTACTTTCATGAGCGAATCTGTGAGTGGAATTAATTAATATTCCTTTTCCTGGGAGATGTTTTTACGCTTGAATATACTTAACACTTGATCATAGACTTGATTATACTTTACACTTGATCATTCTTTACACTTGATCATACTTTGCACTTGATCATAGACTAGATTATACTTTACACTTGATCATAATTTACACTTTATCCAAGACTTTATTATTCTTTACACATGATCATACTGTACACTTGATCCAAAACTTGATTATACTTTACACTTGATCATACTTTACACTTGATCATAGACTTTATTATACTTAACACTTAATCATACTTTACACTTGATCATACTTTACACTTGATCATAGACTTGATTATGCTTTACACTTGATCATACATTATACTTGATCATAGACTTGATTATACTTAACACTTGATCATACTTTACACTTAATCATATACTTGATTATACTTTACACTTGATCATTCTTTTGACATGATCATACTTAAGACTTTATTCTTCTTTACACTCAATCATACTTTACACTTGATCGTAGACTTGATTATACTTTACACTTGATCATAGACTTGATTATACTTTATACTTGATCAAACTTTATTCTTGATCATACTTTATTCTTGATCATACTTTATTCTTGATCATACTTTAGACTTGATCAAACATTATTCTTGATCATACTTTAGACTTGATCAAACTTTATTCTTGATCATACTTTAGACTTGATCAAATTTTATTCTTGATCATACTTGATTCTTGATAATACTTTAGACTTGATCAAACTTTATACTTGATCATACTTTATTCTTGATCATACTTTATTCTTGATCAAACTTTAGACTTGATCAAATTTTATTCTTGATCATACTTTATTCTTGATCAAACTTTAGACTTGCTCAAATTTTATTCTTGATCATACGTTATTCTTGATCATACTTTAGACTTTAACAAACGTTATACTTAATCATACTTTAGACTTGATCTAACTTTATTCTTGATCATACTTTAGACTTGATCAAATTTTATTCTTGATCATACTTTATTCTTGATCATAATTTAGACTTGATCATACTTTATTTTTGATCATACTTTATTCTTGATAATACTTTAGACTTGATAAAACTTGATACTTGATCATACTTTATTTTTGATCTTACTTTATTCTTGATCAAACGTTAGACTTGATCAAATTTTATTCTTGATCATACTTTATTCTTGATCATACTTTAGACTTGACCAAACTTTAAACTTGATCATACTTTATTCTTGATCATACTTTATTCTTGATCAAACTTTATACTTGATCATACGTTATTCTTGATCATACTTTAGACTTGATCATATTTTAGACTTGATCAAACTTCATTCTTGATCATACTTTATTCTTGATCATACTTTATTCTTGATCATACTTTAGACTTGATCATACGTTATTCTTGATCATACTTTAGACTTGATCATATTTTAGACTTGATCAAACTTTATTCTTGATCATACTTTAGACTTGATCAAATTTAATTCTTGATCATACTTTATTCTTGATCATACTTTAGACTTGATCAAACTTTATTCTTGATCATACTTTAGACTTGATCAAATTATATTCTTGATCATACTTCAGACTTGATCAAACTTTATTCTTGATCATACTTTAGCCTTGATAAAAATTTATTCTTGATCATACTTTATTCTTGATCATACTTTAGACTTGCTCAATTTTTTTTCTTGATCATACTTTATTCTTGATCATACTTTAGACTTGCTCAAATTTTATTCTTGATCATACTTTAGACTTTAACAAACGTTATACTTGATCATACTTTATTCTTGATCAAATTTTATTCTTGATCATACTTTATTCTTGATCATACTTTAGACTTGCTCAAATTTTATTCTTGATCATACTTTATTCTTGATCATACTTTAGACTTGATCAAACTTTATTCTTGATCATACTTTCGACTTGATCAAATTTTATTCTTGATCATACTTTATTCTTGATCATAATTTAGACTTGATCATAATTTAGACTTGATCATACATTATTCTTGATCATACTTTATTCTTGATCATACTTTAGACTTGATCAAACTTTATTCTTGATCATACTTTATACTTGATCATACTTTATTCTTGATCATACTTTAGACTTGATCAAACTTTATACTTGATCATACTTTATTCTTGATAATACTTTAGACTTAATCATACTTTAGACTTGATCAAACTTTATTCTTGATCATTCTTTAGACTTGATCAAATTTTATTCTTGATCATACTTTATTCTTGATCATAATTTAGACTTGATCATACTTTTTTCTTGATCATACTTTAGACTTGATCAAACTTTATTCTTGATCATACTTTAGACTTGATCAAACTTTATTCTTGATCATACTTTATTCTTGATCATACTTTAGACTTGCTCAAATTTTATTCTTGATCATACTTTATTCTTGATAATACTTTATTCTTGATCATAATTTAGACTTGATCATAATTTAGACTTGATCATACTTTAGAATTGATCATACCAAAAACAAAAATATCTTTATGAAACGAAATAATTTTTCTCTTAACATATTCATACTATACACAAATTGCAATGTTTTTTATAAACATTAACTTTTTTGCTCATTGTGAAAAATATGGAAATGAAAAATAGTCCATAAAGAAGAAGCATTATGAAAGAAAGAACAACAACAATACAAAGAGATATATAAGGTATACATTAAGCAGCTAAATGATGTATGCAGGATAATTACACATCTTAAAAAAGATTATAGGAAGTGTTATTTAAAATATTAATTTTATCCAAGGCATTTAAAGTAACAGATCATAAAGTGAAGACAATTCCCTGTGATCCGTTATAAAAGTAGTGGATAAAAACAAGAATTTCACTATTGATAGTTTTTGGAGTTTTGTTGTTTGAATTGTAATCTCAACCTTACACCAAGGAGCATAGCAGTTATACTCAACACACGTCTGGTCATGGGGAATAATAAAGTGATAGTATAGTTATTTCTTTCAAGACATGTACAAGTTATAGTGCAGAAAACTAGACATCACAACATTAAACCTTGAAATGTGACCTTGAATCTTTAACTGAGGACCATGGGATTTGTGAGCTACACATTGTCTGGTCATGTAGAATAACAATCAAGTTAGAGTTACAGAGTGTCAACAAAATGTCATGATATTTAACCTTTCATCGTCATTTCTGTAGAGTTACAGAGGGGATACAAAATCTGGACGGACTGACGGATGGAGCCACCAACACACAAACAAACCCACATTAGGGCGGTGAAAAAAATCAATGCCCTAATGCCCTAATTTAAAGGCGTAACAAATGCAGCACTTAATAAAGTTACATGCTTAAGCTGGGATCATCAAAGACTGAAATCTATTTTGGTGTAAAGCATGCAGAAATAACAATATAATATACATGTGTTGTTATATAGTGGACATGATATATATAGAGTATGTGATAACTTCTGAATTGCTCAAAACTTATTTAAAGGTAAATAAAGCTAACAGCCCGTTAACATTATATGTCGATAAAAAAATTAACAAATACAGTCAATGTTGTGGTTGGGACCACTTGAATTAAGCGACTTTTGTCTTATGTGACCATTTTGAATTTCCCCCGAACATTTTCACTCTATTTTGATATCGTATTAAGAGACTTTTGTCTTATGCGACCAGTGACCGCTGATTTTCGAGCATTTTGATGTCCAAATCTTGAAATAAACGACCACTTTGAGGTAAAAGTGCTAAATCTGTTGACCGTTCAGGGACAAATCAGTGTTAATTGTTTATCTAAGCCGATAAGATGTTCGATTACACCTTTGTTTTGTTTTCACACCAGCCATTTTTCTTTGTTCCGATGACTGGTTCTGACCGGTGTTGATGCAGACTGCGTATCAGTTTATTGTGTTGAATAATACAGTGAGGTATTGACGCACAGTCTACGGTTAAATTAGTTTACAATCTGGAACATTAAGTGACAAACTTGACCGCCGATTTTATTGCAGAAACAATTCGCCGACGCGACAAACATTTTCAGTGTTCTCAAGAGGTGTGAAAAATACACTTTTAATCTGTAACATGTGTCGAAATCGGTTCATTAAAAAAATATTATTGTTATTATGCTAATTAGTTTGTGTTAGCAAATTTTCCAATCAGGCCTGTTTATTTAGTTTTCAATTGACGTGTTTTTATTTATTTCCCTATGTTCCACAATCGAGTCAGATTTCCATAAGCTTACATGCAGAAATTAAAATGTCAAAACGGAAAGTGTAAACGTTAAATGAGAAATTTTGGGTATTAGAATCGTCTTAGAATTAAAGTGCACGTAAAATCGCGAATGAGTTTGGAGTCGGAAAAACCCAAATTCTCTGTGAAAACCATTTACATTGTATTTAGTGAAATTAAGAATAAGAGAAAACAAATTAAGCAATTATTTAAAGTAAAACATTGTTGTATTCATTTTATTTATATTTATATTCATTTGATTACAAAAGTTAAAATCATTGTGTCAAAAGGAGATAATCCTACATCTGGATTTAAAATCGAAGGTCCGCATTCTTCCCAAATCGCCTTTTTTAATTTAAAGACCATTTTATTAAGAGACCACTTTTGGTTACTCTCTTTAGTGGTCTCTAAATACAAGATTGACTGTATTACTAGAAACTTGCTTATAAAACAAGACAATTATTTGAGCAAAGAATGTTTTGTTTAATAAACTTACAGATAGAAAATATATTTTATTTACAATTATAACTTCATGTGAAAGTTTATGGCTGTTAGTTTATTCACTCTTAAAGTTGTGCGCGGGTAGTTTAGCATAGGATTTATAAAGAGGTGGAAGAAAGGTACTAAAATTGTAAATTTCTAAGACTATTAAAAGAAAAGAAAATCTGACATTGGGGTAATACAATAATACAAGTAACAATATAAAACTACTAATTATTTACCTTTATAACGTTTAAATTCTGAAATTAATGTTTGTTAAATACAATAAATGATTTCAGAGAAGATTTGGTTGCAAAGATAAATATAAAATATATCAATATAAATTGATAATGATAATCTATAGACAAAGTATATTATATCTTTCACCAATCAACCCAGAACATTTGTAATTGTCTTTCTAATTGATAAACACCAAAACATCTATTCACTATATATCAGCTATGATAACATGAACCAACAAGACTATTGCCAAGCAATGATTGTATTTTTATTTTTATTTTTTAATAAGTATTTGTTGCCATAGCAACCAGAATTCTTGATGTAGGATCAAAATGAAAGGACGTGCATAATCTCCATATTGCCATCCGTCCATGTTTCAAGTCTCATGAAAAAATATGAAGTTATCGCAGGATCCAGAAAAGTGTGACAGACTGACTGACAGACAGAGCGCAAACCATAAGTCCCCTCCGGTGAAACCGGTAGGGGACAATAACCACAACGTTCTACTGTATTTAAAGAGCTGTATAACAAGCAGATAGTCTTTATATGGACTGTTTCAATGTGCTGACCACAGCTAAAACAAGAGCTGTCCAAAGGCAGCGCGCTCTACTATTCTTTCGCTTTGATAGTATAATGCACATTCTCTGCCAGTCACCTGATATAATGATCTCAAAGACATATTAGAAGTTGAATATTTCTGGTAGTTGTAAATATTTGTGTAAACTTAAAGCTGATTATTTAAAAACAAGAAATGTGACCATGCCAAGAAACTAGATTTTCAGCTATTTACCAATTAAATGACATGAATTTAATTAAGTGAACAACAAGGTCTGTATGTTAGCTACCTATATACAAAATTACATAACTCCATGCAAACTAACTTATTGAGATGAAACACTTTTGTTATTTTAAGTCACAATGACCTTGAGCCCACTTGCCCCAAATGCAATTTTTTTTAAGCAAAAGTGACCTTTACCTTGACCTAATGGTTCTTAATACAGCCATAGAGATAGGAGTTGTTGCACGCAAATGCTTATCTGACTATCCTAACCCTTTGCATGCTGGGAAATTTGTTGTCTGCTAATATGTTGTCTGCTGAATTTCTAAAATTAGCATTTTCTTCGATTTTTTTTCCAAAGAATACTATCAGAATAGCAAACAGTTTGGATCCTGATGAGACGCCACGTTCTGTGGCGTCTCATCTGGATCCAAACTGTTTGCAAAGGCCTTTAAAATCCGGTTCCAGCACTGAAAGAGCTAAGTACAAAAAGTACCACAAGGGCACAACTTCTGCTCATTTGCCGCTGAGAGTTATGGGTTTTGGTCTGTGATGATCCCAAAGATATGTGCGACAAAATCAGATAGAAGTTATGTACTTCTTTCAAAAAACGATATCATGTCAAGTTAAACAGATAACAATAAGCGTGAAATAATTAGTTAAAGCTTCGAAATAATCATATTTATTTTATATTAAAAAAATAAGGCCTCAAGTTGGGAATAACTGTCAATTTCAGCATATCTGGAACTTATAAATAATGAACATGTTTGACTTAACAAAGATCAACTGTATTTCCTCGACACTAATCTACTGTCCAAGGCCAATTGACATGTAACCTTGACCTTTGACTTAGTCACCCAATTTCAATAGGGGCCATGTACTGTCCAACGCCAATGCACATGGAAAGTATCAAGCCAATCGGTCAATTCGTTCACAAGTTATTGATCAGAAACAATCTAGCCTACCAACAGTCACCGACCGACAGACAGACCGACCAACAGACAGACTGACCGACAAACCGACATCCATCAAAACAATATACCGCCTCTTCTTCAAAGAGGGGGCATAAAACTGCATATAATGCATTGTTGAAAATAGTTTATTCCAAGATTGATTTCTCATTCCAGCTTCACATAATAGCATGTTAAAATAATTGCTGTTTGTATGTCTTACCTCCTCATTATCAATATCATCGTAAATGTAGGACATTTTCACCCGGTCCATTATAGAATGGTTGTCAGATATGTCAACAAACATGGCTGAAAAAATGAACCAAAAACAAATGATTAGTGTTTTCGTAATAATGAAACAACAATGAAATCTTTACAATATTATTATAATCATTTACAGGTCGCCGAGGCGTAGTTGATATGGTGTCCTCCTAGCCACAAGGGAGGTCACGGGTTCGATCCCCACTGTGGGAGCTTTCTTTAAATCTCCCCAAAAAGACACCGAGCACTGGTTCTATCCAGGAAACAGACTCCAGAGTGTTTCAATGAGCCTGAAGCTATCGATGCAATCAAGCTTAAATAAATATATTTAAACTAAACCTGTACAATATGCTATGTACAAAGTCTAACTGGTAGAGTTGCACCAGTTAGAATTCAAACCACTTTCCAAGGCTCTTGGTTCATAGTTTGCCTTGCTATTTAAACTTATCATGATTCATTGCAAACAGAGCATTTCCTGGATACTTAACTCTTTCAGTGCTGGAACCAAATTTTGAAGGCCTTTGCAAACAGTTTGGATCCAGACGAGATGCCACAGAACGTGGCGTCTCATCTGAGGATCCAAACTGTTTGCTATTCTGATAGTATTCTTTGAAAAAACAATCGAAGAAAATGCTAATTTTAGAAATTCAGCAGACAACATTTTAGCAGACGACAAATTTCCCAGCATGCAAAGGGTTAACCCTTTGCCACTCAGATAAGCATTTCTACCTGTTTGCAGTCCATTTGAAAATTAAATTAAATTAAAGACCTTTCCTGATAGATTCAACTTTAAGATACTGATAAGCAGCAAACAGCAAAAATCCTGAACTTGCAGGCTGTTCTGGTTTTATGCTCGTTGCATTTTATAGAAATTTGTATTTTGCTTCTGAGCAGCAAAGGTTTAAGCAAGATGACATACTTATGATAAGGTCGCAGTACTTGGCGCGCAGTTGGTCCGGGAGTTCTGCATCGCTGAGACACAGGAACGCTTCTTCCCACGTCAGGTAGTTGAGTTGCTGCGTTATCACCTGTATTGAGTGGCTGTTCTGGCCCTGGAAAATATGAACATGGATATGTAAAATTAGAATATCTGTTCTGGCCTTGGGCAATAAGAATATGTATATGTTAAATATGAATATATGTTCTGGCCCAGTGGAATAAGAACCTAAATATATAACATTGAGAAACTTAAACAGGCCCTAGGGAATATGAACATGGTTTTGTTAAACTGGGATATAACTGCTTTTCTGGCCCTGGGGAATATGAATATGGATATGTAAAACTAGGATAACTGTACTGGCCCTGGGGAATATAACTTTGGATATGTAAAACCCCGATAGCTGTACTGGCCCTGGAGAAAAGGAATATGGATATCTAAAATTTGGATAGCTTTACTGGCCCTGTGGAATATGAATATGGATATGTAAAACTCTGATAGCTGTACTGGCCCTTCGAAATATGAATATGGATGTGTAAAACTTGTCACATGATGGCAATGCACATTATTGTTGATTCATATTGGGAATTTTAAGAATCAGGTGGGATGATATGGAGAATTAAAGCATTGAATAAGTGTTTTTTATCAAAATGATGGTAGATTCATAAAAAAGTATAGTTATTATATCTCTTGAAAATTTGAACATGGATTTGTTATTGGACAATGGTATTGTAATTGAAAATTGCAAGTGTACTGACAAATAATGCACCTATTCTGAACTAAAATTAATGAGTGTTTTGTATTCTGAATCAATAAATTAACAAATAATATTTATTAGCATTATTATTCATTGTATACTTAGCATAATAATACAGACCGAATTTTATACTCACATGACAAAGATAACCAAACAGCTCCAGCTGATGTTCTAAAAATAGATACTCTTCGTCCTCTTTGTCGCGCTAAAATGAAAAATGCAATTGAAAATCAGTCAGGAATACTCTGGAAATAAACGAGCACATTACCCAGAGATAAATGAAATCCAGGCTAATCTGGGACGACACTTTTCGCAAACACATTAACCCTCTCAGTGCAGGAACCGAATTTTGAAGGCCTTTGCAAACAGTTTTGATCCAGATGAGACGCCACAGAACGTGGCGTCTCATCAGGATCCAAACTGTTTGCCATTCTGATAGTATTCTTTGAAAAAAATTGAAAAAATTCTTATTTTAGAGATTTAGCAGACGACATTTTAGCAGATGACAAATTTCCCAGCATGCAAAGGGTTAAGCCGGGTTTTCACAGAGTGAGGCTCAAATATAATCCCTGAAGAACTGAGGACAAAGAAAACTAATGTAAATGTTTTCAAAAAACAAATGAACTTGTACTCTTTTCAAAGTCAAGCGGTATTAATAATAATTTGTCCAAATTTGAATGACAATGTTACTGGCAACAAAGTATCCTAAATGCTCTGTCACCAAAGTATCATTCCTGTGAAGTTTTGACATACTATGTCAAGGGGTTAAGGAGGAGAAGTCTTTCGAAGAAAAGCTTCACACACCTTATGCACACACCACCTAACAGACAACATGGTATCCTTAACCCTTTGAGCGCTGGAACCAGATTTTAAAGGCCTTTGCAAACAGTTTGGATCCAGATGAGACGCCACAGAACGTGGCGTCTCATCAGGATCCAAACTGTTTGCTATTCTGATAGTGGTCTTTGAAAAAAAGTAAAGAAAATGATGATCTAAGAAATTCAGCAGACGACATTTAAGCAGATGACAAATTTCCCAGCATGCAAAGGGTAAAAAACTCCCCATGAGCATTATGTGCTCAGATGAGCTAAAAAAAAGCCTGGTCACACTTCTGAAAAAAAGTTATTTTACAAATATTTTGTTGTTTTCCAAAACAGCCATCAATAGACCAGTTTCACAATACAACCACTGCTGCTATTTTTAGATATCACGTGACGCGTGGAATTTCAGAACGAGGCTGAACGTGTAACTGTCTTTGGCGGAGAATATCGATGATTGTGTACCAGTTAATTGTTTACATTTTTTATTTTCATGAGCACTGACATTGATTACAATAACGTCAAACATGTGCATACATGCATGTGGTTATTCAAGAAATTGATTAGTAATTATAAAAGAAACATTCTAACACCTTAATAATAATTCAAAGGCATAATATGTGGTACCATTAGTGTATATATTATAAATTGTATTCCATCTTTATAAAAATACGAGTAACACATTAACATTAGAGTAACAGTGGTCTGAAGACTAAACATTGATTATTTCACAAAGATATACATTAGCCGTAAAATACAATACATAATATTATAAATCTATAATTCTCAAAGGTATGGGTGTTTTGTTGTATGATATTTCTCATGAACGATCGAACTTGTAAGAGGTATGTTGGATCAACCATATGACAAAGCACTATAAAGGCAAAGTGCATGACACTATTTAAATGTTGTGTTAATTTTCTTTTAAATAAAATACATTTTCTTTTTACAGTCAATGACAAAATTAAAGAATTATTATATACGGGTGAAAAAAAAACGGACGTGGAACAAACTGAAGTGTCTTTACATGCATATTGATATCTCTTTATATGTGATTATGCGTGATTAATACGTATCATTTTTATATCATAAATCTCTATTGTTTGAATTTTTGGAAAAATTATTTAACCCCGTTGTGGTCAACGAAAATGATTGTTTTAATTATGTTGTTCCGTACACTAACGTACACTCTTAATAGGACTACGTAATGACAGGGACATATACATATATGTCCCTGGTAATGACGGAGTTTTATTTTACTGGTACCGAAAAATACTTAAAATATTAAGAATGAAATTTAAAAGATATTTAAAATGTATAGGTATTACGCACTTTATTAGGTATGTGGACATTGGTTTTCACGGACAATGGATCATACGTTAATTTTGACAAGGCGGGCATTCGTTCCTACGTTGTTTTGACTTCCCGGACATTTGTTCCGATGTTATTTTGACAACCCGGACAATCGTCCCAAAATTATTTTGACAGACCGGATATTCGTTTTTACATAATTTTCACGCATGGACATTCATTCCTACATAATTTTTACATACGGACATTCGATCCTACAATTACAGGCAATACCTAAACTGTAAAAACAATATGTAAATTTATATATAATAATGGGCAACTCTTAAAATTAACTTCCAACGTGGAACTTCTAACGAACGAACAAGGTAAGCCTGTGCTATGCTTCTAGGGTCACTCATACGCCAAGAAACACACGTCTACGTCTTCAATACGGTGGCAATGCAGTTAAAGTAACCCCGATTTCTGAAAGGTTTCGCTTATTTCAGATCTCAATGTAAGTCAATATTTTCGAAAAATGTTTATCGTTATCATGCTCAGGCTAAATGGAAGGGCGCCCCGCTCTGCCCTTTCAAGACCCCGCCCTTTTATTAAAAAGACAAATTATCATTTATAAATCTCTTATAACATTGTTATTAATTTATTCCTCATTGTATACATTTTATTTGCATGGTTTAATAATAATGGAATAACTATTCTCTAACAATTATTAATAATATAAACATTAAAATGTAACAGGGAATATTCCGGATACGACCGCGCGCTTGAGCGTGCCCTTTTGACAAAATACTGCTCGCACGAAAGTCCCCTTTTGACAAAATAGCACTCTATGCCCTTTTCCTAGCTGGAGCACTGATGCTCATGCTCACGAAACATTGCCATATTCATTTGGATAAAATGTGATAATAATTACCAGGATAGCAATACCGTAGGAACCAATGGCCGGGGTGTCAATACAATGTAGGAACGAACCTCTGGGCTTTCAAAATAACATAGGAACAAATGTTCGGGCTGTCAAAATAATGTAGATACCATTGTCCGGATTGTCAATATAACGTAGCAACGAATGTCTGCCTGTGTCAAAATAAGGATAGGAACGATTGTCCGTGGAAACAAATCTCCGGCATTCACTTATAAAATGATTAAACTGGCTAATATCTATACAGTTTTAAGTTTCTGACAATCTGTTTTGAAATCTTACTTTCAATTTGAGTATTTGGTGTTAAAGTCCCAGAAATGACTACGCAATTCTACTATCACAAGAAGACATGGAGGTATCATAAATTGTGTTTAATGACCAGACATCTACAACATGTGGTTTATGGCACCTTGTTGTTATTTAGTATTTATTGGCACAGTATCTGATCTAAACGAGATAATGGGTTATTCTGAACACAGGGGCAATTAAAAACCACAGATATATCAATAAACAAGAGTATTGATAGATGTTTGATTATACCGCGATGAAAATGTTCAAACAAAGAGTGTCAAAATGTGCGCAAACAATTGAATGAAAGCAAGTACTTTAATCAAGAACATTTAATTTATGTATAAACACTTAAAAAGGGAAGTATATATTTAATCATAATTCTGTCGTGTTGACAATATCGTTACATCGCCGAATTTTCAAAAGCGTAAAAGGTCTTTATCAAATGCGTCGTTGCCTGGCTATCAGAAATGGCTACACGTTCAGCCTCATTCTGAAATTCTGCGAGTCACGTGACTTAGCGCTCTTATCAATTTTGGCCTATTGTGAAAAGGGTCTATTGACATGGTTTTATTTGCGAGCATTAACCTGACTCTGACCTCATAATGAACAAATCTACTTGTCCAAGTTTAATCGCAAAAGGATTTTAACTTAATTGACTCGATTTTGAGGGCATGCTCTTAAATTGACCAATGAAATATAAACAAACATTTCACCAGCTAAATAATTTATTAGATTGTTCCAACTAATATTAATTAAAGCATAACATAAATGCTGTAACATCATAAGTTCAAATATACCAGTTTCAACTGTGTAAGCCACATCAAGCATAATTTAACTCATGCATGTTATTGTCTTTTAAAGCTTTAAAGCTGCAAACGAAATCAAAGCTCTTACGTTGGCAAATGTGTGAAGCTCCACGTAACTGGCGCCATTGTTGGTAGAGACGTACACCTTCCCTGACTCCTTTCCGATTTTCTGACCCAGGTCAGTGAAAAAAACACAGTTTTGCTGTAAAACACATAGTTTTGCTGTAAAACACATAGTATTGCTGTAAAACACATAGTTTTTCTGTAAAAACACATAGTTTTGTTGTAAAAACACACAGTTTTGCTGTAAAACACATAGTTTTGATTTTAAACGCATAGTTTTGCTGTGAAAACATACCCTGTTTTGTAATAAAATACATAATTTTTACAGTCAAATATCGATTTTTTGCTGCAAAATATACTGATAAATACCAACCCATCAAAAAAAGACATCGGACCTCGGATATTTGGGATAAAATTTTCTGAGGCCCGATATCATTTCCCAAACTGGTATAGGCAACCCATGAAAAACATAAAAAAATCTTACCGGACATGAGGTCCGATAACCTTTCAAAATTACCGGACCTCACCAGATTTTAGGGGACCTCGTTCTTCTTAAACAAACAATATAAAATACCTTTTATAGAGTTCATTTTTAGTACACATGTATAATGAGGTTCACAATGTTTAAACATTCAAAATACAATAAAATAACAACTTAATTTAAACCCATTCTATGCAAACATATGGTAAAACTTTCAATTAAAAGTGAAGAGAGCTTTGTGATTTTTTTATACATGAAAAGTAATTTTAAACAGCAATATAAAACACTAGTACTCTTAGAGGGGGATATCACTTGACGATCAAGATGGCGATGTCTGTGCCAAAACAGGTATTTATCACAGTTTTATACTCTTTTAAACTTTTGTTTGATTTTTAAATGCCGCTCACTTTACAGCCTTATAAGTAAGAAAGTGATAAGCGTTTATTTCATATTAATATTCGCTTTATATCTCGACTTTACTCGCTACAAAATTTCTTAGCGGGAGCTGTAATTTTGTCATCCTGGTTGGTAAAATCTGTTTTATTTTCAAATTAAATAATCTATCAAAGTTAAATATACATTAACCAGTCCATATTGTTTAGTATATTTTTATATAGATTTACATATTGTTTTTTTTTTGTCGGACACGAGATCCGACAGTTTCAGAAATATTATCAGACCCCAGTAAAATTTAATCAAATATGTCCGAGGTTGAACGTCTTTCGCATGGGTTGGTATATAGGTTCGTTTTACTTCTATAGATGTTTTAATGATAAAAATAGAATGGTTGATTACCAACCAGTTAAGCGAACTTGCTGTTTTTGCTAGTGACGTAACAAACTCATAATGCAATTTTCAGAAGTAATCAAATCCTGCGCAGAGTTTTGTGATGTAAGCAGACAGTTTTTCATTGGATGAAATGACTTACTGGTTCGAATCTTTGTGATGATCGTAAAGCATAAGCGGGGGACCATACGACCTTCGCCGGTTCATTGACCTTGTCAACATATGATGCGAAAGTTAGCATTGCAAGTGACTGTTAAGTTTCACCAATTGCAAATGCGTGGATAACATTAAAAATCAAGCATCAATTAACATGCTTTAAACTTACGGTGTAAATGAATGTTTAAAAATTAATTATGCTCGATTCGTCAATGTTGGCTCGGGTACTACTTAAATTTACCCTGGGTACTCTTAAGTATACTTAAATGTACCCTGGGTACGGAAAAAAATACTCAATCGTACCCAGGAATTCTAGAGCTAAATTGATCGATGTAGGCTTTTTTTCAAGTTAATTTTGTTCATATTTATGTCAATATTTTGTAAAATGGTCTATATATTATCAAAACTCGTACTAAAAAAAGAATGACGAGGCAGGATTTGTTGAAAGAGAATTTTATTTCGTATATTCTTAACCCATATTACGACATCAGATTTCGGGTGGGAATAAAACTTGGGTAAAGTCTTATTTCGAGAGGTACGTTTTAGTATACATATGTATTTTCCATACCCAGGGTACATTTAAGTATACTTAAGAGTCCCCAGGGTACATTTAAGTAGTTCCTAAGCCGACAATGACCAATCAAGCTTGAAAAATCCTTTACAGGCTCTGCGGAAAAGCCATTTGGGTCGGACTCTGATGAGACANTACAATTAATATTTATCAACCGTCATTCTAACTGTTAAACGTAGATACCACTATATGTAAGTTATTAGTTATTTAACTAAAACATCAATATCAGCTAAACCCCTAAGGTTTCTTACAATAATTAAAAACGAATCAAACGACATCAAATATCACCCAATTAATTAATGATGCACGAAACTTACTTGTTTAATTGAAGGGGGTAACATTATTTTTTGTAAAATGAACTACACTGGCACAAACTCGTTTTAAGTAAACCAATATTTAACTCCCACATAAAACGTTCGGCGGTTATCAACCAGCATATTCAAGCAAGTGCGATATTGTTTTCAATTTTAAGAGCAATCAATAGCAGTTTTAAATCTCTAATCGATTCAGGCTCACGAATCACCATGGTAGCTAGCATCAGTCGCAATGTGCACACGTGCATGACACACTGTGTTCGTTGCGCTATATTGATAGTTTAATAACTAAGAAACACGTATTAATCTTTTAATAAGTTGGTATAGACTCGTTGATGAATTTCAAATGCAAATGCTATGCAAATGTGTCAACTGGTATGTGTATGTCATCATGCGAAGTTTGTGTCTTTTGTTTATACATTCCACGAAATTCCACTATAATAGTTGTGTTGTCACGTGTTCAATAACACATCACCTGCAACTACAACCCGATGCCAGTTTTATAGAAATAATGAATGAACTGTTGTGCGTCAACACTTGTTAACAATCAACTATAAACCTTTAGCATCAAAAAAACTAAACGAAGAAATACAATACCTAAATAAAGACGACACACACGCTGTATTATTTACTTCGCCTTTGTTACGATAAAAATGCATATATAATGTATAGTTCTAAAGCTAACATTTACTTTGTTGGAAAGATAGAAATATTTTGCTGATCAAGTATAAGGTATGTTCTTTATGAGCACGTCTAATCAAATCGGCCATAGAAACAATGAACCCTAGTGTCATTTGTAGAATATCAATAATACTTAAAGCCTCTATATATGGAAGTGCCATGAACAATTCATCCTGGCGATATACATTTTAATTTTATCCAATGGAACAAAAGTAACTGTTTTCTAGCCAATTTTAGTTTATCAGTCTTGTATTAATGTAGATACTAGGACTTGCTTTTTACTTCATTAATCAGATTAGTCTATATTTTAACTATATTCGAAATATATTTAAGTAAACCATATATTTTACGTTGTATGTTTTTCAGTAAACACATTGAATGGTATTTTTCAAAATGCATAAAGCAGGTTACACGTCCCTTTAAGTTATTTCATGGCATACATAACGACCTTAAAATTCTTACTTTATTGCATCAACTTCGACACATGCAAACAGTTAAATAACAAACACCCATATATCACTAGATCGACAACGTTGATCACTGTTCTTGATCTAACGGCAATTAATTAAAAATAACAAGCAACGACCGAATCCATAAAAAAAAACATAAGTGGCTTGCAATAAGGAATGATTTCTACACAATTTATACAGCAAGATTTTATTTAGTTTGATGTACCTTTTAATATCAATTAGAAAATAAACTTTTAACAACCAATCACGTTTTGGAACATGTAATATGAGAAACTATTAATGCGGGAAATGTTTCTAGATTTATAGAGTCCAAACGTATAATATCAATAAAGTTAAACATATTATTTTGTCAACGTTTGCTGCAAATGCAATTTAATTCTACGTTGCGTACACAATAACGTTTAAATTTGCTTGATGATGCTAGCGTGCATAATTGTACACGCATATTGAATGAAATAAATGTAGATGACCTCGAATGGGTGCATGCGAACTACTTTCAAATGCCTCTTACTGATCAGGCGATGCAGTTGTTTCCGTCAAACGTTGACTGCATCTTACATTACCAGGAGAAGTTTGTTTATAATTGCTTGATTTTATGATATTTCTCAAACTGAAATCTACAATTAAATTACAAACGGCATTGTGTAGTATTAGTAAATTCACGGTACATCCGTGTAACACTACATAAAAACACACGAATCCTGTTGAAAGCAGTAATTTTAGAGAACTTTTTGACAAACGAATGCGCGACGGATCGCATATATTGAATGACATAAGTACAATACATTATTGTATGTGCACTCGTATTTTGTATCCTACTGTCGAGGCAAAATGTCCTAATTGGGCAACCAATATTGAAATTGAACATCGTTAACAATCAAAATATAAGTGTTTTTTCCGCAAAACGTTACGATACTGTTGCCCCGGATTGCATCTAACCAGATTGCAGTTTAAACTGCCTTTGCTTTCCAATCACTATTCCAAGGCAATGACCTCACTTCTAGTCATGTTGTTAAATTGTTGTGTTTTTGTGTATCCTATCTATTACCTGTGTTGTGTTCCATACCGTTTGGTTCCGTTTTCGTTTATAAAGAACCACATGCTAATATAAGGTTTATCCACTGCTGGTGCAGATGAAGTTTCCCCTTGTTAAAACAATAACATATTTATCTTGGTTCATTTTCATTGTAAGCGATTATTTTAAATTGCATAATTAACCCCAAAAACGACGAGAAGCAAACAATAAAAAAGTATCTTGTTTTCGATAATAATATTAAAGAACTGACCGCATCTTTGTAGGATGAGTCATGTTAAATAGTACAAAGCAGTATAATGTTGGCTTATATAGGATATGTCATGTTAACTAGTACAAAGCAGTATAATGTTGGCTCATATATAACTGCGTTGAGACCAACCTTTGTGATTTGGGCTTAATTTAAATATCCGCCAGTGAGCATTTAAATGTATCCAATTAACTTCTGTAAATCAACTATGAACATACATAATAACTAATCATATCAATCATAGTTTGTGTTCCGACTTAGTTCAATATATAGAGAATACCGAGCCATTGTATATGTCTCTTAAAATAAATATAAACTGTTCCGAAAACGTTACATTAATTTTCGGTTTACATGCTATTGATATTACATTATCTGTAACTATAACGAGACGTCTGTTTTATCGAAATCATGCGGGAACTGTAGGCGTATTGAGTGATTGATTGATTTTGATTCAGGTTTAAAACACATAATATACAAGTTATCGTCAAATTTTCATAACAATTATAACTTAAAAGAATTTGTGAGATTGTTGCTGATCAAATCCTATGGTAAAAAAACTGCCATAAAAATTATTAGAAATAAGATTTCACCATTAAAAGGAACACACAAGTGCGACAAAATAAAAAAGTCTTAAGAAGGCGTATCACCTGAAATAAGATTTGAAGGGAACAGATCAGCAACTACCTCACACTTAAAATATGATTTTAAGTTACTCAAATGTTATTTAACATATTACTTAAATATCCCAGTTATACATGTATGTCACATATATTTACTATCACAGATTTTCAGCATAGACTGGTAATCAGATATATAATAGAAACAAGTTCGCAACTTTGGAAAACTTCGTATAATGAAATAACTTGGATACTATAGTGTAAAAACCTATGATTGCCCATGAAAGCCCGAAAGCTCATTTCCAATAGGGTCCTGTTATACTTACTATAATATAATCCTATGTGGGAGTTACATAAAATGAACAATAAGTGCCTGATGATTATTGGGTATACATGTAAGTTGTAACAATCATGTTTCTATAATATATTGTATTTTATATTTGCCATAATGACTGGATAACACATATTTTAATTGGTACAATTAAAGTGATTTAGCTAAGCACAATAGTTGTTCCTTAACAGCTAAGTTGAACTCATGTTTATTATCAATTTTCTTTATTGTATCTGGCAAAGCATTCCAATCACTAATTACACTGTAGTAAAATGTAATATTTCCTTTACCATAGCATTTGGGCACTCTAAATTTGGATGTATTTGCCCTTGTTGCATATAAATGAGTATCTTTAACTTATTTTTTTTTTTATTATTTCAAGTATGATGGACACATGTCTTTAACAATTTCAAATACATTGTCCAGTCTTAATTGCTTATTTCTATTCTCAACATTTAGCAATGACATATCTGCAGGATCCATGGATTAATACTATCTCTAGGACCCATTCATAAATAAATCTTACAATTTTATTCTGACATATCTGTAATTTGTCTGTTATAACTTTATTTAAATTTGGATACCAAGAGGACCAAGCATAATCAATGTTACATTGAATCAAGGCAGAACTTAAGTATTTTCTAGGTCTTGTATCTTAAGTCTCTGCATTTATATACATAAATTTAAGACGAGAGTTTACTTTACTTACAATGTTGTTTACAATATTTTCACCAGATACTGTGTTATCAATACTAACAGACAGATATTTCACAGCAGTCGTGGGTTCGACTGTATGCCCATTACATTCAATTTAAACAAAAATCAGTTGTTTTAACTTTCTCTTTGATCCATACACAATACATTCAGTCTTCCGTCAATGTAGGGATAATTTATTGTCAACTAACCAGTCCAAACAAGATGCATATATATCTTAGCACGCCTATGTAAACGATCATTATACACCTGTGACAAACTATATTACCATTTGTGTTTATTTTGCTTCAATTTAACCACAGAAGGAAAATACGTACAACAGTTGACAGCCACCCAAGATAAATTACAATTTAGCTAAAGCGCACAGTGTTGTATATTATATAACGTCATGTGTTCTTTCGTAACAAAAACTTACTGTCTAGTTTAACTGCTAATCGGGATTCGTAAATGTTTTATTATAAAATTTGGATGAACATTGCCTAATGAACCATTTATACTGTGTATTGCAAACATTACTAGTGTTCTGTATATTAAGTTGATTGGATCTACTTCAACATACATAAATACATATATGTTTAAAAGCTGCGCTGTACATAAGTATTGTTTTTATACACACCGTTTAAGTATTACGTAATTCAACAACTGCTTGTATTTTTTTCCAGCATGTATATAAGCATTTTATAAACAATAATATTTCAACTCACTTTTCAAATAGAAGTTCCCAAAGCCTACTGCTTTGTTTAAAGTCCGTCGTGTATCACTTCGCTTTAATATCGTTAATAGCAAATATACTCAAACCATAAACGCTAGCTCTAATGTGTTATGGGTGCGAAGTAAACTCCATGGTCATACAATTAATGACAAATCACTGTAAGGTCTGCAGAGTTTGTTCGCCTAAGGTTTCCAATTTGAATGTCGTTTGGTTAGTGTTAATGTTGCTGTCATAATAAATAATTCTCATTTCCCCACTGCGTTACAAATTTACTGTAATTTTGATTAAAAAAAAACCTGATTGAGACCGCAATAGCAACACCAGCATATCCGTCGTTAAACCTCTGTGTCTGCTGCTTCAACTTTACGTATACTCCAACTACTTCAAGTGCGGCTGCTGATGATGATGATGATGTTACTTATTCTACTTTGCGTCTAGTGCAGCTAGGGCATTCGGAGAATAAACACAAAACGGCACGTTTACCATCGTTTGCTCACATAGCAAATTTTAGCACGCTCGCTTGATGTCCATTTATTAACTCTGATGGTAGATTTAAATAACTCTTAACTATACGTTTTATACTCACTCATGAAATTTCATTTAAATACAGATTCAAACGTTTAAATATAAAGTTTTGATTTGGAAAGAAAAATATATTTAGACTGTACAGCGGTATTAAAATGAAGAACAGGATATTCACTCGCGAGTATTGAACCTTGCATATATTTAACGAGTCATTAACCTCCATAACCAACATGTAATAATGCTGATGAATTCGGGTTAATGAATCATGTTAAAACATAGTTGCAAATAACGAAGACAGTGTTATATTCATTCTAAAAACTATCGATTTTACATGGCAATGGAATGTGCTTGGGTTAAAAATTAAACATTCTCGAAATATAGATATACCTTTTGTCAGAGTTTAATAAAATCTACACAAACGAGATTAAGTAGAAGACATGATACCACTATTTCTTTAGTAAACCGAAGGTGAAAGTATATTGACATTTTAGTATACGTGGTTTAATACTATTTCAAGCAGTGATAAATAAAATAATATAAAATGATTTCCTATATTTATTCTGATAGAGTAAACACATTCCTATAAATAATTTAAGTGTGTGACACAGACACAGCGGAACTTCTATTGACACAATCGCTCAAGTCTGTTAGGTTGTATGTAGCCTTTTTATCGGAAAATCACAACAACAACAGCCGACTTTATTATCATGTTAGAAGTGTTATTATTTACCAATAATACGAAAATTGAATACATCGAATTCTGCTTACGTCTATAATAATGGCTAGCACCACATGCTAGCGATATTACACACCATTTTATAGAAAGTGTACAAATACGCGGATATGTTAGATGATAATGGAAAACGAAAGTACAAGTAAATGGTGAATGTACATAATTTTCCAAAATTGAGAATCATAAAATCACGTCTGTGTTCTTGATATCTTATTATTACGGATTAATCCGATCTCGAAGGTGCGTTGGTTGTTTATTAACGCAATAAATTATAATGTACGAGTATTATTGTTTTAGTATTTGGCCACACCATCAATATATTGATATTTGGAGCAATATGTAAATTATTAATGGTATTCTAATTAATACCTCAAGTCCATTGTTGCATTTGGTCATATAAATACACGATGGCATACATTTTAAGTAAATAAATTTCAAACATGGATGGCATCATATCGTACCTAATCATTTATAAATTGATCTCTACTTTCGAGGTATGTAAACGGCAGAGCTTTTTGAGGTTTAAGCTATGTTTTCTTTTCCAGTTTGGCATCAATATTCGGGGTTAAAAGAGGCAATCTTTGTGAACAAGTAAATTATTGTGGATTTGTTTGTAAAACCTACTATTTTAAACACACGGATACACAATCCGTGTATTCAAAAAAACACTATTTCATGATCAGATATTCGGTAGATAAGGTGAATACAATACTTCTTTGTCGCGATATATCGATCGGGTGTGTAAAACGAGAACAGGGTAGAACGGCGAGATAGCCTTGCCGATTGTAGCCAAGTATAGCGGTTACACGTCTCCAATATTGAATAGACTTGCTCACGTAGTTTTGAAGATATTGAAATAGGTCATTTACTGTCTAAATAAGCTTGACAGATGTAAGAAACTAAGTATGCAATAACGGCAAAACAAATTTAAACACAAAGAGACAAACAGTTGTTTCTTCTGTTAATTGGTCGAAGAGTTGTATATCTGCCGATTAATAGTTATACTGCGAAATGTACACTATGTGTTAATCTGCTGTGCTATAAGATTGAATAAGGCCTTTATTTCCTGCTATCATTATATGCATCAGAATAATTGGATGTCAATAGAATTGCATAAATGTGCCTGTTAAGTGATTCAAAGTTACAAATATTGTTTAATGCATACCAATAACGCATGCATACTGTTTGAGATTATTATTTACAAAATGCTGGTGAAACAATGTTAGGGAAAAAAAATATATAACTTAACTAGTATAACCATGTATAAATAATTATACTGATTGTATGTTGTGATCCGAATGTTGTAGTCACTCACAGAAAAAACTATATTATTTAGTCTACATAAATGACACGATTACTAAATGGCGTTTTCACGATTATCAGTTTCTTTGTGGGTGTTTTTCTAGAAAAATGGTAAAATACAATTGAAATATTCTCATTTTAACATGCATTTATCGAGTATGTATTAACAACTATCAAACATTATTCGTTGATTATCTTGGTTATCTAAGTGCATAAACCTGTTATAACAGAGAAAAGTATTAATCAATGTTTGTGGTTAGGTTTAATGTGATTAACATATTTACAAATGATCAACATAGAGCCAAAAGATGGTTATACTGTGTATTTACTTTCCGTAGCATTTAGTAGCACATACAATAATTATCTACTACCAGGATAATTTCAGTTATAAACCAGACAGGCATATATAATTTGACAATTTATATATATAGGTATATAGATGTCTGCTTGCTAAACACATCCATAAAGTTGGTATATATCAAAATGGCTCAAGATAGATGGATGGATAGTATCATCAAGGAAGAACATTTTATAAAATATTACTATTCTGTAAACGGTGCCTTAAATCCTTTAACCAATTGCTGTATAGTTATGACAACAGGTTATTCTAATCACTGCGCCAAGCCTTTATAAAAAAAAACTTGCGGACATTGTTTTATCTTCTGATAATTTTTCTGGATTTTCACGAGTCGTAAATATTGTGCTCTAACCCAACTTTGTACATATCTTTTAACATGAATTGGTTTCTGACTAAACGAACACAAAGTAAGTCAGGCTTAATAACTTATATTTCGCCGATGTTCTGGGACCCTCTGTTCTGAACCTTAGTTATAGCTTAGTTATAGCAACGTGTTTTCTGTTATGAAAAAAATAAGATCGTATGTGTTAATTTTAATTTTCAAATGATCACAAATAGAACTCAAACAAAGGTAGTCAGTAAGATATGAGTGTTACAAATGTGATATTAACTGTTGAACCATGGCGTTGCATTTACTACCTTATATGAATCGATGTATACAAGAGTAAACACACATAATTGACGTGATATTAAGTATTTTCTTTTCGTTAAAACTCACACATTATTTTAAATTAAACGCATTTAGAAACATCTTTAAACGCGTATCCAACGAGCGTTAAAACATTAACATACAATGTATGATTGTCTTCGGAATGGAGAACGTTTTATCATTGTTTGTAATCACGCAATAATTTAAAAATTAAAATGCGTTTTACTTTAAAAAATCTTTTGTTTACTGAAATCACAATTCTTATGATAGACTACATTAGTATGCGTTGCAATCGCCAAATAAACAAATATACCACTAACATGTAACAGTTTGAATGCCCAGTCCATACATTTATGTTTTCCACTGTTTTTTTTGTTCACACCTATTGCATCAAGCTTTAAAGAGTCCACCAACTGTGTGTGTCAACCACTGTTCATTACATAACAAAAAGGGATAACATACGTATTACACTAACCAACAACACTACATTTTTAAACTTCAGAATGACAGGGCAGTTGAGAGATTCTGATAAGACACAACTTGTCAAGTGGATCGGTCAAGGACCAAAACAGTTTACCCTGCTGTATAATGCAACCAGAGATGGTTGTGTATCACAGAAATTCCACGAGAAATGCGACAACCAGGGCGCCACAGTCACTGTTGTGTACAATGAGGTGGGATCTGTGTTTGGTGGCTACACTTCTGCGAGCTGGGCGGCTAGCGTTAACGGTTGTACACGAGATGACAAGGCCTTCTTGTTCCAACTGAAGTTCATCGATAAAGATACATTTCGGAAATTTCCAGTGACCAATGTAGCGGTCAGCATTAATTCAAATGCAAGTAATGGGCCCGTGTTTGGTGGAACTAGCGGATATGATATGCACTTATTCTCCGGTACTATCAATAACATCGGTGGGTTATTTCAGTTGAACGGCAGTTTTTCATTTGCAACCAACTACGCGATGACTGGGGTATCAAACTGGAATGATATACATAACGGGAACCTGAAAATTAAAGAACTTGAAGTATACAGTGTTGCAGGTTTTACTTTTTATGTTATACTTTCCTATGTCATACAATATTATATCCTTAGTGGAATCTATATAGCTATATATCTGTATGGCTGTCCGTCCTTCTGTGCGTCCGTCTCTCCGTCCTTTTACCCATCAATCCATTCATCAATCCATCCGTCCGCCCGCTCGTTCCACCATCCATCCATCCATCCATATATCCTTAGCTTATAGCCTATAGTGTAAGTTAGACTTAGAATTGCTTTGAAGTGAGCCAAACGAACCGATATTTCTCATTCAAATGAAGTCAAATGACGTATCTCGATCGAAAAGGCCGTTTTAAGCGGAAACAGAACACCCCTGTACAATATGTATGAATATATGTAAATCGCTTTTATTATAATGAAACTTCTCTATGGTAAAATTAATACTGAAAATGTCCTTTACACTTCTCAAATTCTCTTGAAAGCTGATAAAGGAGTAAAATATTATTTGACCAGAAAATCATGGGCTAAAATACCATTTAGACTAAAACTGTATGTGAAACTCTTAGGGGGGATTTCAAACACCCCAAGGGATGTATATTACCTTCCGAAAAGGTTAAGCACTTCCGAGGATGTTAAGCCCTTTCGTTATGTTACGTCTCGTCCGGGTTGGTGATGTTACGCCCTATTTCGATTGATAATACGCCAGTTCCGATGATTTAACGCCCTTTATGGTGAGACAACGCCCCATTCGGTTGATTTTGCGCCGTTTCTGATGATTTAACGCACTTTCCGGTGATGTAACGCCCGTATATGTTCGCAAACATTGCCAGACACCATGATACAAAAGCGATGATGACTTCGTAATTGTCCTTATAAAAAGGTATCATAAATACATAAATATAAAGGACCGTTTTAAATATGTTTAATCTCCATAAGTTTGTTACGTCCTCGGAAAAGGCGTTGCATCACAGGAAGAGCCGAAAAATATCGGAAGGGACGTAATATACACGGATCATCATTCGTTTTTTAAGCGGAACCCCCCTGAAATTTTGTTTTTAAAAGGTAACAAGATTGAATGTTTTCGCAAGTGAATTATAATCGTGTCCTCTGTGTATTGTGTCATGTCCAATGTTTTACCCGCAACTTTCTATGTAGTTAAACCTCCAGAGCCGCCACATCAGGAATGGCGGGAAGCACCGGAATGGAATAAGAATGTATGTTCACTGCAAACGCTGAAAATTTAAACCATAATACATTTTCGTGGATACATGTTTTCTCTTGATTCATAGTATAATTATAAATAACGCATTCAACGTTCAATAAAATGCAAAACACTAACATCAAAACTTTCTAACGATCTAGTTGGTGCAGGAGCTCATTCAAGAGGTTCAGTCGATGAAACCGAGACATGGTTTGATCCAAGATTATCGCATTGTCTTGATTGGCCCAGTCGGTTCCGGGAAATCAAGCTTCTGCAACACGGTGAATTCTGTGCTCAAGGGTAGAATGACACATATGGCTCTTTGTGGGGAAGGACGACATAGCGTCACTAAATCGGTACGCCTTAATGACAGGCTTTAATTATCCGATACATGCCACACACGATCTCTCTAGTAAAGCTCGCTATTTAATATTTACAAACCTAATATGCCGTTACTAAAATACCGATTATTGTACACTGTATTTCAGTACCAGCCATACGTATTCAAATCAACTCGAGACAAAGCCCTTCATATGCGAATATGTGACACGAGGGGGATGGAACCTGATTTGGGTATTGATACCATGGAGTTCTCTTTTTTGTTGGATGGCCATATTCCAGAAAAATACAAGGTATATGAATAACAATGTATAATGGAATGAAGCAAGTTAATGTCTCCCTTTAAATTGCAAAATCAAGCTAATTTCTTATGTATTTACAAAAGAATTTCATCCGAAACGAAATATTTATTTTCATTTTATAGGATGTAGGAAAATTTGTATTTATATTGCCTACAAGTAACATCTGGTGCTGTTTATGGTGTCCTCGATCACGTTTATCCGATCCTTTAAATACATATATTTCAACGCCGATTTTACCTGTATTGGTATGAACAGACTGGCAATATTGAGTTATTGTTAACCTTCACCTACTCAATGTCTACGGCCACTTTGCTGTTAACTGGTATGAAGTAAATAGTGTGCGACAACAAATAAAATGCCTTGTTTTCNCTTTTTCACAGAGCGCGGCCAATATATTGCATGGTTCAGCCTCACTTACTGTTATAACAATGTGGGCCGCTTTGGCATTCATTATCACTCCAGCTTTCTTCTGCAATTATAAAATCGATGCCATAACAGAAAACTGTATACTACAATAGACATTTTCACATAATCATATGCAAACTAATCAAAATTGTTGCGAAGAGAAGAAAGAAAGTGTATCTGGAAATCAGGAAAGTTCTTCTTTAATCTGAAGGTAACGAGTCAATATGTATTGATTTAGCAATTTCTACTTATGTCTGGTTTCAGTTTCTACTTACATCTGCTACCATTTTCTGTATGAAGGGAACCATGCCAGCCATGAAGTTAAAGATCTCCTCAAGGCTCTGGTCCACTGACTGCAGCGTGAACGCATCATCGTACTGCTTCTCCTCCACCACAGAGATCTGGGCAAACCATAGTTTGAAAATATGAGCCTCGTTCTGGGAAAACTGGGCTTTATGCATGTGCGTAAAGTGTAATCCCTTCTAAGTGAAAAGACTACTTCTTAGCGAAAATCTAGTTTAGGAAAAAAAAAAGTGTTGTCCCTGATTAGCCTGTCTGGATTGCACAGTATGCACATGCATTACGCTCGTTTTCCTAGAGCGAGGCACAGATGTATATTATACAATGGTCAAAATACAATACAATACAATTTTGTGGGCTCCACGCAAGACTATCGTAACTCACTATATATTATATAGTGAGTTACGATAGTCTTGCATGGAGCCCACGATTTGTAATATTTTACAAAAAGTAGTCCCACTTACGATCTGCGCATAGCAAACTTTTTTAGTGCCAGTTACAATTTCAAAAATATTTGTACGGCCATTATAGAATGTGTGAATGATCATTGTTGAAGAATTCTTTTCAATTCTGATGTGTGTTTTTTTTAATTGAAATTTATTAACAATGAATTTAATTATCATCTTATAGCAAATAACTTTCATTGTTTCATATAAATTCTCTTCTACGAAAAGTATTTGTGCAACATTAATACTGGCAATGACATTTGAGATTATCTAATAATACCCAAAGTATTAGGAAAAATGATAGTTTTCCAGTAAATCTTTGGTATCCGTCAATAAAGCAACACAATTACAAAAAAATACACCTGCGCATTGTGACCACAAAAGATCACATTTAGTTATTACTGGAACAATTTTAGTATTCTGTTGATATATGGGTTGTATAACTCACATAAGGTCTTTCCATGCACATCGAGACTCAATTCTTGCCTTTGATACATTTTTATTATTGGCTATAACAATCATAAAAAAACATGTTTTCTGTTCCATTATACTTACTTCAAGTTTCCTAATCATCCACTGTATGCATTGGTAATAAAAAACGGATATAGGTGTCATTTTAGTACTAAACATAGTTATATGCCAACATCCAATTGTCTAAATCAGTAAGAATTGTAGTACCCATTCATAAAATGCAAGCCAATTCTATATAGATTCATGAAATGCTCTAAAATACGAAGTGTTTCAATGGAAAAATGGCATGATAAAACATTAAACAAGGATACAGTGAAGTAGCACAATAATTTGTGTTTGTTTGTAGTCATTTCTTGATGTGCTAATTATGAACAAAAATACATTTTAGAGAAAATTTCTATATTTTTACCAATTATTGACTTTTTAGAGGTATTAAGTTCAATATACTGATCATTTGGAAAAAAGGTATTAAGATGTTTGCAACCTGTGACAAACTTAGCTAGTAATATGCTTCCATTTTCAACATTCCTAAAAAAACGTCCATTTAAACAGACAATGCCATGTGTTGGGCCACACAACCACCTAGACATAGGCAATAAATTGAGTTGGACTTTTGAGCTAACTATTTTTTACTTTATATACAACATAAAGAGGTAAAGATGGGCATTACCGTCCACTTCGTCATGCAGACTGCACAGGCTAATCTGGGATTCACTTTACACGCATGCGTTAAGCCCAGTTTTCCCAGAATGCCTGCTCATTTTACAACACAATCCTGTTTCTCCCCCTGCATGTACTCACCCTCCTGAGCTGTGCCTTGCTCCACTTGAGGGAGCCCATGGACTTGCTGTCTGTGATTGTCTCCTCCTTCTTCTTCTTACTGTACTTTTCTACAAGGGCAAGCAAACATGTCTGAATAATGTATAGCAAGCATTATGTAAATGCTTCAATGTAAATGTAAATGCTGTAAATGTATTCTGTAAATGCTTCTCTACAAGGGCAAGGAAACGTGGCTGAGAAATGTATAGCAAGTATTATGTTAATGAGCCTCACTCTGCAAAAATGGGGCTTAATTCATGCACGTACAGTGTCATCCCAGATTAGCCTGTGCAGTTGGCACAGGCTAATCAGAGACGTCACTTTCCGCCTTAGTGTTGTCCTTGATAAGCCTGTGAGACAATACTTTATGCAAAAGCATTAAGCCCAGTTTTTCCAGAACGCGGCTAAAATATAGCATTCTTGCAGGGCACATTTTGTCACACTGGAGCAAATAGTGTACACTATACAAAGAAAAGCTGTGGGCATCAGTGTGATACAAGGCTTTACAAAATGCACCTATGCCCTTGCAGAATTCAATATTTCTTTTGTTATACACAAACAAAGAGATTTACCCACAGTAATTTACACACAGCTCTATGAGTGCTTTCTAACTCTAATCAACCTGTTCAAATATTAACATAAGAGCAGGTAAAATTGAAACAGTCTGATAATTAAAATGTATTGACTGCAATGTTTTTATATGATCGATAAAGTAAAACAGGTGAGGTATAATACTTGTTATCACATCATCATGCAGCATTTATAAAATAAAACCCCATGCAATTTAATAGGCTTTATTTCAGCATTGATGAAATAAAACACCATGCAATATACTAGGCTATATTTCAGCATTAATGAAATAAAAACCCATGCAATTTACTAAGCTTTATTTCAGCATTGATGAAATGAAACACCATGCAATACACTAGGCTATATTTCAGCATTGATGAAATAAAACACCATGCAATTTACTAGGTTATATTTCAGCATTAATGAAATAAAACTCCATGCAATATACTAGGCTATATTTCAGCATTGGAGAAATAAAATCCTTTGGAATAAACTTAGCTATATTACAGCATTGATAAAATTGAACTCTGTGGAATAAAGATATATAGATTCCAGCATAAATGAAATTAAACTGTATAAGATAAAATAAGATTTATTTTAGCGTTTATGAAATAAAACTACACATGATAGTTATTTTTATTTCAGCATTGTGAAAAAACCTGGATGATAAACTGAGCAATATTTAAGCATTGGCAAAATTCTGTGGAATAAACTAAGCTTTTTCAGCATTGATGAAATATAACAATATTCCAGTATTGACAAAACCCTGTTAGCTATGTTTCAACACTGTGGAATAAGTAAACATGCTTTTTGTTTTTGATAATGTGACTACTGGTTAGCGACCTATTATTCGCCTATACCTTACCTATTATTCGCCCATCCCCTTAAAACCAGTCTAAACGACAAAGAAATATTATTTACCAGTCTGCAAGCGATTTGCCGTGTCATTCTCATTCATCCCAGCTGTTTTTTAAAAGAAATATGAAAGTTTTATGTTTGAATTGAATTGTGTAAAAAAACGACGTGTACCTGACCTTGTCCAAATCACGCGGGGCATAACGTCATTAGTGCACGCACAGATTTATTTGAGGCGCTGGAAGGGGTCATTTTATTCCCCGGTTGTTCTTACTTGCAGACGACAAATTATGGTTACCCTTATTTCTTTTGTTAACATTCTTTTCACTTTTTTTTGTATATAGTATATTTTTCTTTCAATGCAATCATGTGAAAAAAACAAAATAATCTTAATACCGCAGATGATAAACTCAAGTGTTTTTCTATTTGTGTTTAAAGGGAAACAACTCAATTTTAATTTAAAATACTGTGATCAAAGGTGGTCGCTCTTGACTATGTAGGCATTAAATATCAATATGCAATAAAAGAGCATCTGGATTTTAAGAAAACCTTGTTTTTATTAGGTGGGCGAATATGGTAATTGGTACACTTCCAAGCATTTTCTAGCTTAATATAGGGGTGTTTTTAAAGTGACAGTTCTCTGTAACATTTGTAAGATTTTCATAAAAAAGTAATACTTAGAATTGATGTCTGTTGTTAAACATAATTTTTGCCAAGTTTCAATAAAATCGATCTCATAAAACGCATGTAAGGCGGTAAAAAGCTCCATTTCCAAGCGAAAATGGAAGATCTTGAAGTTTAATTAGTTATCACATGGATTATAATTATAACAAGCAAATTAGTTGAATTGATATCCCCAGCCAATTAAATTTTGTTTGTGGATGGGTGCAAATCCCCTGATATATGGTATAATCCTTAACTTTTTCTGCATTGCAATTCTCTTCATTGATATCTAGGCACCCATGAAGTTTCATGTTGAAATCTTTTGGTGTATCTTTGATAAAGCCCAGAAATGTTAAAGCATACAAAAACAACAAAGGTCAATAACTTATTTAAGAAAGTGTAGGGTTATGGTTCTTGTGAATGGCACTTTTCCTCATTGATATCTAGACACCCATGAAGTTTCATGTTGATATCTTAAATAGTTTCTGAGATATAGCCCTGAAAAGTTCAAGCATAATTAAAAAACAACAAAGGACAATAACTCTTATTTAAGAAAGTGTAGGGTTATGATCAGTCTTGCGCATGGCACTTCTCCTCATTGATATCTACATGTATACACCCATGAAGTTTCATGTTGATATCTTATATAGTTCCTGAGATGTAGCCCTGAAAAGTTTTGTGACAGACGGATGGACAGACAACACCAATTGGGATCATAAGACACACTAAAATGCCTCAATAATTGCAACAAAAACACAAATACCTTTTTCTTGTGTGCCTTGGTGTTCTATAAGTGCTTAACATGACGAATAACAGTTCATAATATATTGGTAAAATGTTGGATTATTTTGTAGCCCACCATTATTTCATGACATTATGATATGGTATAATCAAAAATCAACAGTATTCAGTCAATGCATGAAAGTCTTAAGGGGGCAACACTTGGTTAGTGGATATGGCATCCCTTCTTAAGAGACCAGGAGGCACTAGTTTAAACCTATTCATTTAAGCTCGATTGCATCAAAAGCCGTAGGCTTATATAAACGCTCTAGAGTCCGTTTCCTGGGACTGTAACCAGTACTTGGTGTCTTTGGGAGATATCAAAGGAACGCTCCCAGTGGGCTTTAACCCATGACCTCCCGATCGCTAGACCAGGAGGCACTGAGTTTGATACCTTTGCAGATAGCATTCACAAGATCGATCCAAAGACACCAAGTACTGGTTCTACCCAGAACACGGAGTTTGGAGTGTCTCTATAAACACCATGCTTTCAATACAATCAAGCAAACAATATTTAAGTTTAAACATTCCCCATATGAGATTCGCTCTGGGAAAACAGATTTAATGCATGTGCGTAAAGTGTCATCCCAGATTAACCTGTGCTGTCAAAATAGGCTAATCAGGGATGACACTTTCCGTCTAAACTGGAATTTTCGCTAAGAAGAGCGTTCTTTCCAAGAAAAAATACCATTGAAGCGGAAAGTGTTGTCTCTGATCAGCCTTTGTAGACTGCTCAGGATAATCTGGGACAACACTTTGCGCATAAGCATTAAGACCCATTTTCCCAGGTTTTCCCGGAGCAAGGCTCATATGACCTACCAGTGCATGCATGCATCCATTGGCCCGACACCACATGTTCCATCCTGCAGTAGCTGTCCTGTGGGATGTCATCACTCTCCTGAGAGTGAAAACAGATCGTACAGTTGTTATAGACTTTGAGACAAGTACAAGATACTTTGAAGAAATATTATCCCTTTGCATGCTGGGAAATTTGTCGTCTGCTAAAATGTCGTCTGCTAAATTTCTAAAATTAGCATTTTCTTCGATTTTTTTTTCAAAGAATACTATCAGAATAGCAAACAGTTTGGATCCTGATGAGACGCCACGTTCTGTGGCGTCTCATCTGGATCCAAACTGTTTGCAAAAGCCTTCAAAATCCGGTTCCAGCGCTCAAAGGGTTATACAAGTATCAATTGTAAGTTACAATACTGTAAATCATTATTATTTGTTGGACACTTATATTCATGGAATTTTTATTTTGGAATCTGTTTTTTGGGGGGTTGACTGTTTAATTGATTGACGATTTGTCGTCTGAACCTATCCCCCACAGTGACATGCCATGTTTGTGTAAAGGGCATTGATTACTTCATTGACAGGTCAATTATCGAGTACACTTCCTACAGAGGCACCATTTTTGGTAGTTATGTGAGACTAACAGATGACAACAATGTGCAATAAAATTTAAATCAACAAATTTAAGTGACCATGAAGTTGTCATACGAAACAAAGAATGTGTTCACGAATATAAATAGCTTTACAGTATTCAGTTTCTTAGGATATGGGCCCGTATTCACCAACCCATTCTTAGACTTAAGAATAAAGAATAGACTTTGAACCAAGAAAATTACGTCCAGGGTTTGAATACATACAGGTAACCAGTGGTGTTTATGTCCGTATAACATGAAGAATGGATGATATAGAGACACATAATGTCAAGTTTGACTAAAAACTAAAGCAATTTTTTAATAATCCAATTTAAAGAATATTCTTTATTCTTAGACTTAAGTCTAAGAATTGGTTGGTGAATAGGGGCCCTGGTCAACAAGGACACGGGCATACTCTCATCACTACGTGGAGTCGGAACACCGTCTTTTTGTGTCCACAAATATTCATGGTTTTACAGTCTTCAAGTTTTTTATCATGATCTAATAACAGATCAATAGTAATACAACAAGGAGTTGGACATACTCTCATCACAGGGTGGAGTCGGAACACCGTCTTAGGGTCCTGATGGTCGGAGGTCAACGTGACCTTGCCCCCCTGCTCCACACACAGGTACTTGCGGGTGCACATGTGCATCAGACGGCACTGCTGCTCCCATTTCAGGACGCCACCTGCAGGGGAATGAAACGAATGCATTAACAGTCCTGTACATAAAAAAGGTCTTGCTGTAGATTAAAACATTCTATGTCCTAAATTTTTACTTACAGATCTCATTTTTCCAGTGAAACATTAAAAACTCAACCAAACCATGCAGTTTCAAGATGATTTCATATTATTTTGCCATAGGTACCACCTGAAGGGAAAATTGAACACATCAACAGTCGTATATGGTATAGATGTAAACTGCTTTTATTAATATCAGCAGTCTGCACAGGCTAATCAGAGACAACACTTTCTGATTTTATGGTATTACTTGTTTAAATGAAGTCTCTTCATACCAAAAATCCAGACTAGTCTTAGCGAAAACCCTTTGAGCGCTGGAACCGGATTTTGAAGGTCTTTGCAATCAGTTTGGATCCAGATGAGACGCCACAGAACGTGGCGTCTCATCAGGATCCAAACTGTTTGCTATTCTGATAGTATTCTTTGAAAAAAAATCGAAGAAAATGCTAATTTTAAAAATTCAGCAGACGACATTTCAGCAGACGACAAATTTCCCAGCATGCAGAGGGTAAACGCACATGCATTGAGTCCTGTTTTACCAGAGAGAGGCTCATATTTATCATGGTTATTATCATTGTTGTTGTTATTATCATGATTTTGTTGTTCTAGTTGTTGTTCTTGTTATTGTTAAAAAGTTCCTTAAACTTTGGGTCATACTATACAATACTATACAATATTCCATTCCTTAAATAATTTAATAAAATAATATCAACTTTGGTAAAAAATAAAGTCATCATTTTGCAAGCAGGGTCTCGAAAATCTTTGTTTGTCTTTAACAGCATTCTAAGCTGAATGTGTTTAACATTTAAAATGTTTGTCACGTGATGTGTAAGTAAGGAATCGGCACTACGGAATATGAATGCTTTCCCTGTACAGAGGTCGAGAAAAGAATATCATGAGTGCTTTTAATGGCATAGATGTTTTCACTTAATCAACACGATTTGTTCAGATAGTATACCATTAAATATCTCAACCAATTAGTATACTGTAGCCTTTACCTTTCCCACTTAGAAACAAAGAGAAAGTGGGTATATGCAACCAGCATAAAACCAGGACACCCTTCGAATAACTCACAGGCTGTTCCAGTTTTATTCTGTTTGCTGCTCATCAGTATATTAGGGTTGGAAATTTAATAAAACTTCTACAGAACTACGCGGGAATGTTCGTAAAGTACCATCCTAGATCAGCCTGTGCAGTCTGCACAGGCTAATCAGGTACAATACTTTCGTCTTTTATGGTATGCTTCGTTAAAAGGAAGTCTCTTCTAAACAAAAATTCAGTTCAGACAGAAAGTGTTGTCCCTGATTAGCATGTGCAGACTGCACAGGCTTATCTGGGAGGACACTTAAGGCACGTGCATTAAGCGCTGTTTCCCCAGAACGCGCCTAAATTAGTATGCTGTAACCTAACACCATACTGAGAGGACCTACCAGCAGTACTACCCTCCTGTAGCTCAACCTGCCAATACGTGACCGCAGAACTACTCGGGAATAGTGTCTTGGGGTTTGACTGGTCCACTGGACGCATTCTCAAGTGCACTGTAAATGGAAACAAGTCACAGTCAGAAATCAGTTAAAAAAATAATTATGTAAGTCACGGTCATAAATCAGCAGATAAATATAGTAGTAAAGTAGCAAGTTCTGATTCTGGAGCAGAAACCACTGCTCTAAAATATTTTGATAATATAGATTTACAACAAATTGGGAGGTTATGAATAACAAAATAACATTTTTATATTAATTCTCTGTTCAATGACTAGGGAGCATGTAAAAGATTGTGTGAATCGCTGCTATTTTTTTGCTCTGTTTTGGCCTATGGAAAATCTACATGTTTCAAAAAAGGTCAATATCCCACCATCTTCTGTGAGGACATCATCAAAGAGTCCCTCTGCCACCATGTAAGCCTCCATCTCCTTGTGGTAGAACCGCACAATGTCCCCAGCCTGTCATGTAATCATGGCATATTTCAGCATCCCTCTAGCAAAACTGGGCTTAATACATGTGCGTAAAGTGTTGTCACAAATTAGCCTGTGCAGTCCGCACAGGCTAATTGGGGACGATACTTTCCGTCTGAAATAGATTTTTGCTGTGAAGAGACTTTCTTTACATGAAAAAGACCATAAAAGCTGAAAGTGTCTTCCCTGATAAGCCTGTGCAGACTGCACAGGCCAATCTGGGACAACACTTTACGAACATGCATTAAGCCCAGTTTTCCCAGAACGCTGCTCATTTTCAAACAAAATTATTAGTATAACTGATGGATGGTCCCAGTTAATGTGCTTTGTCAATACATGGGTTAATTGAAAGCACTGCAACAAGAAATTGATAAAATAACTCTAAGACTGAAAGATCAACAGACCAGAACAACAACATTGTAATGAAATCTGAGCAAAAGTATGGGACAATATGTGCATGTCTATCCTGTGTTTTTTAAAGAAATATAACACTTTAACAGAATTCTATAAATAATTGGACAAACAACCTTGGACAAACAACCTTGGACAAACAGAAAGGTGGAGTGTTCTATGTCTGTCCACTGGTAAACCCTTTCCCTGCTCAGAAGCAAAGTAAAAATGGCTTTTGCAACCAGCATATAACCAGAACAGCCTTCCAGTAACTCGCAGTCTGTTTCAGTTTTTATGCTGTTTTCTGCTCATCAGTATCTTAGGGTCGGATATGAAGCTTTGACAACTTGAATCTTGTAAGAAAGGTCTTAAATTTAATTTGATTTTACAAATACAAATACACCAAAATGCGTATGTAAGGGGTAAAGGGCTAATTACCTTGACTTTCTTCTCATCTTCAGGTGAGGGCTGGTACTTTCTCATGATTGTGAATCCAGACTGCTGAATAGAGAGGTTCAACTCAAAGCTGAAAAATGTTTAAAGTGAGAGTCACCATTATTTTTACTTTTAAACCTTTAAGCGCTGGAACCGGATTTTTAAGGCCTTTGCAAACAGTTTGGATCCAGATGAGACGCCACAGAACGTGGCGTCTCATCAGGATCCAAACTGTTTGCTATTCTGATAGAGGTCTTTGAAAAAAAGTGAAGAAAATGATGATCTAAGAAATTCAGCAGACGACATTTTAGCAGATGACAAATTTCCCAGCATGCAAAGGGTTAAATATATGTCCTTAAGCTCGATTTCATCAAAAGCCTACAGTTTATTGAAACGCTCTCAAGTCTGTTTCCAGGTTAAAACCAGTACTTGGTGTCTTTGGGAGAGATCTAAAGAACGCTCCAACATTTGGGATGGAATACATTACCTCCAGGTCATACGCGTACACCATATTCACTACACCACAGCCATCTCCCTTAATAAAGCATAAGAAACTTGTGGTCTGACCCTAACCAATCCATGGCCAAATAAGGAAGGACCGTTTACTTATAGCGGATAACCAGTTTGTATCATGTTTAAACATTATGTTTTAATATAACGCGATCATTTTGCTGACATTGCAATCAAATACTGCACTAGTTGCATAGAATTAACTCATTTCTGAACCTTGATTTGAATATCCAAAATAAACATTGGTTTGATTTAATGTGTTTTGAACACAAGTACAAACTACATGTTTTTTGTATATACCTAAGAAAAGCAAGCAAATAAACAGATAAAATAACAACTTTATATTGACTATACTTGACTTTTGAGGTCAGTATAGAACATAACTCTCATCTTAAATTAGCCAGTGTTATATGAAATTTTGCGATAATGAGAGAAACTTGCTACATAAGCTTATAATATAAACCCTTCAAAAGCTGTAATCAGAGCCTTGACAATTTGAATAACGTATTATGACTTTTTATCTCCAAGCCTGACCTTCAAGGTGAAAATCGGAAAAAAAGAACTTCTCATATATTTTTGTCATTTGTGACACACTTTCACAATGCTTCACCATCTCATAAATGAATAAGTTATACAGGGAACAGGCTCCATTTTGACAATAAAGAGATGAATATGACCTTTGACTTTGAACTTAAAGGTAGCCACTTTTTTGCACTTGAGACAATGGCTCATAGAAGTTTACATTTGTGTCAAGTTATGTTAAAATTTTCTATGCATAGTAAAGTAATTAAAAGGAAAAGCTCTATTTTTAGAAAATAAAGTGCTGTATTGTGACCTTTGACCTAAAAGTATGACCATGACCTAAAAGGCATCAACATGGCTCTGACACATTACACACCATCTCATATGATGAAACGTTTTAACGAAGTTATTTTGAAATCCTTTAATTTATGTTTTAGTTACAGTCCAGGCAAATTTGAGGACAGATGGAAGGACTGACTGAGCAACAGACTTAGGGGAGAGAGTGATTCCAATATAGCCCCCCTCAACCCCCATACCTACTGGTAGTGGGGATATAATCAAGTCAACCACTACTACAATAATATATTTGCAATTCATATCAAGACATTCTCGATTTGGACACTTACTTCTTGCTGTAGACAGACACGTTGCCAAGGATGGTCTTTGAAACATGCAGGAACTGTCCTGCCGACTTGATGCTCTCAAACACAATCTGATCATCCACTTGCACCTGAAAACACAATGGACAGGACATGGTTATCTAGCTTGGGTGATTGTAGGAAACACAGCAAAGGGAACATGGTTATCTAGCTTGGGTGACTGTTGGAAACACAGAGAAGGGGACATGGTTATCTAGCGTGTGATTGTTGGAAACAAAGAGAAGGGGACATGGTTATCTAGCTTGTGTGATTGTTGGAAACACAGCCAAGGAAACTTGGTTATCTAGCTTGTGTGATTTTCGGAAACATATAGAAGGGGACATGGTTATCTAGCATGTGTGTTTGTTGGAAAAACAGAGAAGGGGACATGGTTATCTAGCTTGTGTGATTGTTGGAAACACTGAGAATGGGACATGGTTATCTAGCTTGTGTGATTGTTGGAAACACAGAGAAGGGGGCATGGTTATCTAGCTTGTGTGATTGTTGGAAACACAGAGAAGGGGACATGGTTATCTAGCTTGGGTGATTGTTGGAAACACAGAGAAGTGGACATGGTTATCTAGCTTGTGTGACTGTTGGAAACACAGAGAAGCGGACTTGGTTATCTAGCTTGTGTGATTGTTGGAAACACAGCCAAGGGGACATGGTTATCTAGCTTGGGTGATTGTTGGAAACACAGAGAAGCAGACTTGGTTATCTAGCTTTGGTGATTGTTGGAAACACAGAGAAGCAGACTTGGTTATCTAGCTTGGGTGATTGTTGGACTCACAGCCAAGGGGACATGGTTATCTAGCTTGGGTGATTGTTGGAAACACAGAAAGGGGGCATGGTTATCTAGCTTGTGTGACTGTTAGAAACACAGCCAAGCGGACATGGTTATCTATCTTATGTGACTGTTGGAAACACAGCCAAGGGGACATGGTTACCTAGCTTGGGTGATTGTTGGAAACACAGACAGGGGGACTTGGTTATCTAGCTTGGGCGATTGTTGAAAACACAGAGAAAGGGACATGGTTATCTAGCTAAAGTGACTGTTGGTAACACTGCCAAGGGGACATGATTATCTAGCTCAGGTGACTGTTGGAAACACAGAGAAGGGGACATTGTTATCTAGCTTGTGTGATTGTTTGAAACACAGCCAAGAGGACATGGTTATCTAGATTGGGTGATTGTTGGAAACACAGCCAAGGGGACTTGGTTATCAAGCATGTGTGATTGTTGGAAACACAGCCAATGGGACATGGTTATCTAGTTTGGGTGACTGTTGGAAACACAGAGAAGCCGACTTGGATATCTAGCTTGGGTAATTGTTGGAAAAACAGCCAAGGGGACTTGGTTATCTAGCTTGTGTGATTGTTGGAACCACAGCCAAGGGGGCATGGTATTCTAGCTTGTGTGACTGTTAGAAACAGAGCAAAGGGGACAAGGTTATCTAGCTTGGGTGATTGTTGGAAACACAGCCAATGGGGTGACATGGTTATCTAGCTAGGGTGACTGTTGGAAACACAGCCAAGGGGACATGGTTATCTAGCTTGGGTGACTGTTGGAAACACAGCCAAGGGAACATGGTTATCTGTGCTTGTGTGATTGTTTGAAACACAGGGAAGGGGACATTGTTATCTAGCTTGGGTGATTGTTGGAAACACAGAGCAGGGGACATGGTTATCAAGCTTGGGTGATTGTTGGAAACACAGAAAGGGGGCATGAATATCTTCTTTTTGAATTACAATGGAAGGGATATGATTATCTAGCTTGTGCGACTGTCAGAAACACAGCCAAGGGGACATGGTTATCTAGCTTGTGTGACTGTTTGAATGACAATGGAGGGGACATGTTTATCTAGCTTGTATGATTGTTGGAAACACAGCCAAGTGGACATTGTTATCAAGCTTGTATAACTTGGTATATAGATTGTTAGACTGTTTAAAAAACACCAAAAAGAGACACGGTTATCTAGCCTGTGTGATTGTTAGAAACACAGCAAATGGGACATGTTTATCAAGCTTGTTTTACTGTTGGAAATGCATTCAAAAGGGACATGGTTATCTAGCTTGTGTGACTGTTGGAAACACAGCAAAAGGGATTTATTTATCTAGCTTGTGTGATGCAAGAAACACAGCAAGGGGGACATATTTATCAAGCTTGTTTGATTGTTAGAAACAAGGCGAAGGGGACAAGGTTATATAGCTTATGTGACTGATGGAAACACAGCAAAGGGGACATGGTTTTCTAGCTTGTGTGACTGTTGGAAACACAGCAAAGGGGGCATGGTTTTCTAGCTTGTTAGACTGTTGGAAACAAAGCAAAAAGGGACAAGCTTATCTTGATAATGCGACTGTTAGAAACACAGCCAAGGGCACAAGGTTATCTAGCTTGTGTGATTGTAAGAAACACAGACAATGGGACATGGCTATCTACTTTGTGTGACTGTTAGAAACTCAGAAAGAGGGACATTGTTATCTAGCTTGTGTAACTGTTAGAAACTCAGAAAGAAGGAAAAGGTTATATAGCTTGTGTGACTGATGGAAACACAGCAAAGGGGACATGGTTTTCTAGCTTGTTAGGCTGTTGGAAACCCAGCAAAGGGGGACATGGTTTTCTAGCTTGTTACACTGTTGGAAACACAGCAAATGGGACAGGGTTTTCTAGCTTGTGTGACTGTTGGAAACACAGCAAAGAGGGACATGGTTATCTTGCTTGTGTGATTGTTAGACACACAGCAAAGGGGACATGGTTATCTAGCTTGTGTGACTTATGGAAACACAGCAAAGAGGGACATGGTTATCTTGCTTGTGTGATTGTAAGACACACAGCAAAGGGGACATGGTTATCTAGCTTGTGTGACCGTTAGAAACACAGACAATGGGACATGGTTATCTAGTTTGTGTGACTGTTAGAAACACAGCACATGGGTCAGGGTTTTCTAGCTTGTGTGATTGTTAGAAACACAGCCAAGGGGACATGGTTGTATAGCTTGTGCAACTGTTAGAAACACAACAAAGGGGACATAATTATTTAGCTTGTGGGATTGTTTGAAACACAGCCAAGGGGACATGGTTATATAGCTTGTGCAACTGTTTGAAACACAACAAAGGGGACATAATTATTTAGCTTGTGGGATTGTTTGAAACACAGCAAATGGGACAAGGTTATCAAGCGTGTGTGACTGTTAGAAACACAGCGAAGGGGACATGGTTATCTTGCTTGTGTGACTGTTAGCAATGTGGACATGGTTATCAATCCTGTGTGACTGTTAGCAATATGAACATGGTTATCTATCCTGTGTGACTGTTAGCAATGTGGACATGGTTATCTATCGTGTGTTACTGTTAGCAATATGGACATGGTTATCTATCCTGTGTGACTGTTAGCAATATGGACATGGTTATCTATCCTGTGTGACTGTTAGCAATGTGGAAATGGTTATTTATCCTGTGTGGCTGTTAGAAATGTGGACATGGTTATCTATCGTGTGTGACTGTTAGCAATATGGACATGGTTATCTATCCTGTGTGACTGTTACCAATGTGGAAATGGTTGTTTATCCTGTGTGACTGTTAGCAATATAGACATGGTTATCTATCCTGTGTGACTGTTAGCAATGTGGAAATGGTTATCTATCCTGTGTGACTGTTAGCAATGTGGACATGGTTATCTATCTTGTGTGACTCTCAGAAATGTGGACATGGTTATCTATCGTGTGTGACTGTTAGCAATGTGGACATGGTTATCTATCGTGTGTGACTGTTAGCAATATGGACATGGTTATCTATCCTGCGTGACTGTTAGCAATGTGGACATGGTTATCTA
>VMBQ01001115.1:11508-38146 GCA_007657795.1 Dreissena rostriformis | reverse complement strand
GGATGAGATATTTAACCCTTTGCATGCTGGGAAATTTGTCGTCTGCTAAAATGTCGTCTGCTGAATTTCTAAAATTAGCATTTTCTTCGTTTTTTTTTCAAAGAATACTATCAGAATAGCAAACAGTTTGGATCCTGATGAGACGCCACGTTCTGTGGCGTCTCATCTGGATCCAAACTGTTTGCAAAGGCCTTCAACATCCGGTTCCAGCGCTCAAAGGGTTAAATCAAGCCCCTGTTGTCAACTTTGGCACTGTCTGGGAGTGTGGGGGTCACTTTGTTTTTATTATATATCATACTGTAATAACTTATAAAAACTTCTCTTTAACCACAAAGCTCACAGCTTTGATATTCGGATTGTGACATCTGATTGTTGTCCTCTCAAAAGACTGTTCAAATCGTGACTCTCATACAATTACACAGCTGATCAATCTACGGCAATCTTTGCACACTTGTTTGTATTTTGGCAGGTTGAATTGTCTTTTAGATATACTTAATTCAAAGTTAAAAAAAATCAATGTATTTAACCGTTTCCTGCTGAGAAGCAAAGTGAAAATGGCTATATGCAACAAGCATAAAGCCAGAAACAGCCTGCGAGTAACTTGCAGTCTGTTCAGGTTTTATGCTGTTTGCTGCCCATCATTATGTATCGTAGGGTTGGAAATGAAGCTTTTAAAACTTGAATCTGGTAAGGAAGGTCTTTAATATAATTTGATTTTCTAAGGGTCTTCAAAGCATCAACGTGCGTATCAGAGTGGGAAAGGGTTAAATGGACTTAAAAGGGTCAAATGCGTGTACGTGTCAGGTGGGTTGGGACGTGCAACATCAGGAGTTCTCACGTCTCGTTCTGGGAAAACTGGTTTTAATGCATGTGTGTAAAGTGTCTTCCGTGATTAGTTTGTGCAGTCCGCACAGGCTAATTAGGGACAAAACTTTTGGCATATAGTGCGTTTTTCGTTTAGAAGAGACTTCCTTATAACAATAAATTTCTTATTAGCTGCAAAGTATTGACCCTGATAAGCCAGGCTTATCTGGAATGACACTTTACACACATGCATTAAACCTAGTTTTCCAAGAATGAGGTTCAACATTTTAAATATGCATGAATGGTATCTAATAGACATCGAAGCTTCATTTAAATACTTAAGAATTTTACAAAGTTTTACAAATTATCTGGCAGGTGGGTTGGGACGTGCTACATCAGGAGTTCTCACGTCTCGTTGAGAAGGACACGAAGCGAGGCAGTGAGCTAGACGAGGTGTTCAACAAACTCAAGATCGCCGTCATCGATTCCTCCAAGTCTACGCACCACTGGGACCCCAAGGCCGAGGAAAGTCTGGTAGGTGAATAGGTTATATTTAAGTTGTGCACCTATCTATGTTTTATGTGTTATTGATACTTCATAAGGTATGTTGTTCCTGTCCCATTTTATGTTTGATGTCTTATTGTTACTTCACATAGCAGACGAAAGTCTGGTAGATGAATTAGCAATACATTGATAGGTCTGTATCAATACAATGTCTTAATTTGGATTTATATTTATTATTCTTAAGAAGTGTATTGAACAAATTTATACATTTAATTTTTGACATGTGGTCAAACAATATAGTCATCAAAGCCCCAACTTGCAACCTAGACTTACTCGGCCAGTTGCCAAAAAAGTCATACTGGGAAAACTGGGCTATAAGCATGTGCGTTTCGTCTTATCATTACGTAACAAAGTATGGTGGTCCTGTCCCTTTTTGTCTTATTATTACTTCACAAAGTAAATTGTTCCTGTCCCTTTTTGTCTTATTAGTACAGTGTTCCTGTCCCTTTTTGTCTTATTATTACTTCACAAAGTACAGTGTTCCTGTCCCTTTTTGTCTTATTGTTACTTTACAAAGTATGTTGTTCGTGTCCCATTTCGTTTTATTATTACTTCACAAAGTACTACAGTTTTTCTGTCCCATTTCGTCTTATTGTTCCTTCCCAAAGTATTCCTGTCCCGTTTAGTCTTACTGTTACTTCACAAAGTATTCCTGTCCCGTTGAGTTTTACTGTTACTTCACAAAGTACTATGGTAATTCTGTCCCATTTCAGCGTGTGATCCAGAGGAACTGACCCAACACAACTGTATTCTCATCTGGTTGGTTTGACGTTGATAAATCATATATATATATAAATGCATTTAAGCAATTACGTCACATGTGTTGTGTTCTATTTCAGCGTGTGATCCAGAGGAACATACTGGAGGACAGAAATGTGCATGACAAACAGCAGTGGGACGCCTCTATAGCCTTCATGGAGGAGACACTGAAAGAACAGTTACGGAGAAGTATGACACACTTAATAAAATTACTTAACTCTGTCCCGTTCAGAGGCAAAGAGAAAATTGCTATATGCAACCAGCATAAAACCAGAACAGCCTCCGAGTAACTCGCAGCCTGTTCAGGTTTCATGCTGTTTGCTGTTTATTGGTTACTTAAGAACTTGAATCTATTAAGAAAGGTCTTAAATTTAATTTGATTTTCTCAGGGACTATAAAAGAGGCATAGCGTGTATCTGATTGGGGAAGGTTTAAAGAGAGGACAATTTTTTGGCTTGCCAATATTCGTCTGATACTTGTGCACTTGTTTAGCATTGAATTTGGGATTGAAACCATAATTGTACAATTTATGTAAATTGATGGGAAGGGGCATACACATTTCTCTATTTTCATGCATGTTTTTGGTGGTGCAGATGTGTCATGAGCTTAACAACAACAAAACATTATTTGTGGCAGTGGTGGAAACTTTACCCATTACACTGCTGTCCCTTCCAATACATGTGCGTGTCTCCGTTTCAGACCAGGAGACCCTTAAGGACCTCACGGGTCCCGGCACGTGGGAGCAATGGTGGAACTGGAGACACAAGACCACTGAGCACCGCAACAGGATCGCCACGAAACACGAGCTGGAGAAACTACTCAAACCTCAGACGGTACAAGAACTTTCTGTGAAAGGCATTCAAAATCAATACACTTCTCAAATGTCAGACCGTATTAAAACTTTCCATGAAATACATTGAAAATGTACACACTTTTCAAACAACTGACAATAAAGAGAATGGTCACTTTTAAGCTGGATCATTCAACAAAACTCTTGGCTTTTAGATAAGCTAAAACAGGGGAGATAACAATTTGCGTTTAAGTTTTGTATTCCTGTCATATTTTCTTAATTTCTTGGCCAATCTACATGAAAATATAAACTAATGTTCTTTTGATGGTCATTTACCAAATTTATGCATTTGGTTCCGCTTCAATATGGCACAACCTTTGCTAAGAAAGTCTTAACACGATTTTTTCCTAACCCTTCAGTATGATTTGTAAATAATTTCATGTAAATGTTTATTAGTAGGTCCTCTGCCAAAATTATTTAAAAGAAATTCACTTCTTTGCACAAAATGGCAGATTGAGCTATTAATAAAGTTTGCGTTAAACTTGTATGTTACACATTTTTTTTCTTAAGTTCTTGGCCAATCTTCATGAAAATGTACACAATTTTGCCTTAGAGGGTCCTTTACTAAAAATGTGCCCATCGTTGCGTTTCACTGCACAAGATGGCTGCCATAGCTAGATATCCAAATAATTGTACACATATTTTCAAAGGGGTGTGCTCTTTTTATGCCACCTACTTCGAAGAAGAGGGGGTATATTGTTTTTCACCTGTCGTCTGTCATTCTGTCTGTCCAAAACTTAAACCTTGGTTAAAGTTTTGTCATAACTTTTGCAATATTGAACATAGCAACTTCATATTGGGCATGCATGTGCATCTCATGGAGTTGCACATTTTGAGTGGTGAAAGGTCAAGGTCATCTTCAAGGTCAAAGGTCAGATATAGGGGTCAAAACCGCTCAAAAGGGGGCATTGTGTCAAACACATCTCTTGTTTGGATTGGCTGTACTGAACAAGATTGTCCCTTTAGCGCAGAACAATATTTGTCCCTTTACAATACCAAACTTCCATACTTTTTCTCCAACCTGGACATGTACCGTCATTGGCAAAATAATAATCTGGCTTTAATGTGGTTTCTGGTTTTTTTCAGATTTTAAGCTTGTAGTTTAAAAATGACTTGTTGAAAATTGTGACATAATTTTCAGCCCTACATAAGGTTTTAGTACCAATATAAAGATTCCTTGTTGAGACTTATACATAATTTTCAAACTCACATAAGTTCATACTACCAGTATATAGAGGATATTTGTTGGATTTGTGAAATATCAATTTTAATTTACCAGTGAAATAAAATAGATATTCCACTGAATCCAACAAATTGTCTTTTTATTTTATGCTTACAAACGATTATTGTACCCCCACAAACGAAGTTTAGGGGGATATATAGGAGTGAGCTTGTCTGTCGGTCTGTCTGTCTGTCTGTCTGTCTGTTGGTTGGTCCGTATTGGTTGTTTGCTCTCTAACTCAAGTTGTTTTCATCCGATCTTTACCAAACTTTGTCAGAAGTTGTATCTAGATGATGTCTAGGTCAAGTTTTAATATGGGTCATGCCGGGTCAAAAACTAAGTCACGGGGTCACTTAGTGCGTTTTAAACATTCAGCATGTTGTCCGCTCTCTAATTCAAGTAGTTTTCATCCAATCTTCACCAAACTTGGTCAAAAGTTGTATCTAGATGATGTCTAGGTCAAGTTCGAATAAGGGTCATGCCGGGTCAAAAACTAGGTCACAGGGTCACTTAGTGTGTTTTTACATGCAAAATATTATGTGTCAATGCGGCATGTGGGGGTTTTTGTCACGTCTGTGACAAAGCTCTTGTTTTTGTACATTTTGCAAAAATAGTTCCGGTAAAACAATGAAAATTATCGATAATTTTCACTGTGAATTTTCACTATTTGAAACAGTGAAACGTAAGTTTTAATTCACTGATATTTCTCTATAAACCACCAGAAAGCATAAAATAAAAAGATTCCTTTTTGAGGCGTTTACATAATTTTGAGTCACGCATCAATTTGTAGTACCAATATAAATTTTCCTTGTTTAGACTTATACATAATGTTCAGTCACACATCAGTTTTTAGTGATAGTATAAAGATTCCTTGTTTGTATTTTTCAGACTCATCGTCCCTCGCTGTCCCAGGATGAGGTGACCACTGTACGACAGACTCTGCAGTCACAAGGCCTCGAGGTGGACACAGAGTTTGTAAGAAATGCTCAATTGGTCATTGTAGGCTCATTTACTACTTAAAATTGGTCGTTGTAGGCTCAGGTATTACTTAAAATTGGTCGTTGTAGGCTCAGGTATTACTTAAAATTGGTTGTTGTAGGCTCAGGTACTAAAATTTGGTCGTTGTAGGCTCAGGTACTACTTAAAATTGGTCATTGTAGGCTCAGGTACTAAAAATTGGTCGTTGTAGGCTCAGGTACTAAAAATTGGTCGTTGTAGGCTCAGGTACTACTTAAAATTGGTCGTTGTAGACTCAGGTTCTACTTAAAATTGGTCGTTGTAGACTCGGGTTCTACTTAAAATTGGTCGTTGTAGGCTCAGGTTCTACTTAAAATTGGTCGTTGAAGGCTCAGGTACTACTAAAAATTGGTCGTTGTAGACTCAGGTTCTACTTAAAATTGGTCGTTGTAGACTCAGGTTCTACTTAAAATTGGTCGTTGAAGGCTCAGGTTCTTCTTAAAATTAATCGTTGTAGGCTCAGCTAGGTACTACTTAAAATTGGTCGTTGAAGGCTCAGGTTCTACTTAAAATTGGTCGTTGAAGGCTCAGGTACTACTTAAAATAGGTCGTTGTAGGCTCAGGTACTACTTAAAATTGGTCGTTGTAGGCTCAGGTACTACTTAAAATTGGTCGTTGAAGGCTCAGGTACTACTTAAAATTGGTCGTTGTAGGCTCAGGTACTACTTAAAATTGGTCGTTGTAGGCTCAGGTACTACTTAAAATTGGTCATTGTAGGCTCAGGTACTACTTAAAATTGGTCGTTGTAGGATCAGGTACTACTTAAAATTGGTCGTTGTAGGCTCAGGTACTACATGTACTTAAAATTGGTCGATGTAAGCTCAGGTACTATTTAAAATTGGTCATTATTGTATGCTCAGGTTATACTTAGAAGCACACTGGGTATGGAAAATACCCTTTAAGGCACCCAGGCATACTTTGGGGTACTTTTTTAGTATATATTCTGTACCCCGGGTACTTTTCGGTATACTTGTAATCAAAAGAACCAGGTTACTTTTTTGTAGTACCTGAGCCGACTATGACCAATCATGCGTTAGCAATCAACACAGTGCTGAAAACTTGAAACAAAACACTTAATGTAGTTTTCATGAACTGTTCCTTTCTTGCGAGATCTGGTGTATAAATTAGCCTCCTTTTGCGAAAACTGGGCATAAAGCATGTGCGTAAAGGGTCGTCCCAGATTACCCTGTGCAGTCTGCACAGGCTTATCAGAGACGACAATTGCCACTTTAATGGAGTTGTTCTTTTACAGAAAACTCTTCTAAACGAAAATCAATTTTAGGCGGAAAGTGTTGTCCCTGATTAGCCTGTGAGGACTGCCCAGATAATCTGGGAAGACACTTTACGCACATGCATTAAGCCATGTTTTCCTAGAAGGAGTTATGTACAAATGTTTGTTTAACGCTATCTTGTAGATTAAGGAGACGTGGTACCATGTGTTCCGGGAGCGGTTCATACTGAAGTCCCTGCAGCAGTGTGCCGACTGCAAGAAGGGCTTCTACCACTACCAGAATGCCATTCCTAACTCGGGGGTAAGGAGACACCTTGGAATGAAATAAAAATGATCCGTGCTCTGGGAAAACGGGGCTTAATGCATGTGTGTAAAGTGTCATCTTAGATTAGCCTGTGCAGTACTCATAGGCTTATCAGGGATGACACTTCACGCTTTTATTGTATTTAGACAGACTTAAAAGAGACAGAAGGGGTTGGAAATATGTACATTAATTTTCTTCTATATGGACTAGTACATTGCAAAAAAATCTATTGATGTACAAGGAAAGTCATATGTCAGAACAATATTATCACTTGGATACAAGACCATCCTGTTCTTTATTTAATGAATTATAAATGTACAGAGTATCAAAAATGCCAGACTTACACTATGAAATAAGCAGATTATTATTTTGATATAAGTATGAATATGCTTATCACAAAATGGTCCAAACGTTTAAATTTGAAAACAAATGCAGAGAACAAATGGAGAGTAAGAATTAACCCAATTTAAAAAAAAATGAATTTTTTGGTATTTTGGATTTTATTAGGGATTTAGCTAAAGCAGAATGGTTGAGGGTCGGCTCAACTCTTTTCTATATGTGCTACGATTTATACAAAAACCCTTTATTATCTCCCTCTTTCTCTCTCCCACAGCTGGACTGTCATGAGGTGGTGCTGTTTTTCCGCCTCCAGAGGATGCTATCAGTGACCAGTAACGCTCTACGACAGCAAGTAGTCAATAATGAGGGTAAGAAACTAACTTTTAACGCCAATGTTAAAGAATTTGAGATATACTACTCACCTATTTATCATTGTCTGGTAAATACTATGGTAAAGGTGAGCGTGCAACATCCCAATATCACTAATTATTCAACTTAACACGAGTAAGTGGGGTCATTTAAAGCAGTCGGCAACCAATTATGCTCATGATTCTGACCTGAATTCAGAAACAATTATGCTTTTTATGCATCTTATAAACATGAAGCTTTTATGGTATTTTTTGTTCAAAATGAGGTCTTTTTTAAACGAAAATCCAGTGTAGGTGGAAAGTATTGTCCCCGATTAGCCTGTGCACACTGCTCAGGCTTATCTGGGAGAGCACTTTACGCAAATGCATAGAGCCCGGTTTTCCCATAGTGAGGCTCAATTATAATTAATTATTCATGAAAATGATTGTATAATAACAATGTATTGCTCATGAATATGAAGTATCTGTCAATATCACTGATTACATCTCGCAGGTTGGAGAGGATCATTAACCCTTTGAGCGCTGGAACTGGATTTTGAAGGCCTTTGCAAACAGTTTGGATCCAGATGAGACGCCACAAAACGTGGCGTCTCATCAGGATCCAAACTGTTTGCTGTTCTGATAGTATTCTTTGAAAAAAATAAAAGAAAATGCTAATTTTAGAACTTTAGCAGACAACATTTTAGCAGACGACAAATTTCCCAGCATGCAAAGGGTTAATGCATAAAGCACAGTTTTTTCAGATCAAGGCTCAAATGTATTGTAACCAATAATGAAGTATCTGTCATTATTACTGATTGCAGCGCGCAGGCTGGAGAGGATCATCAAGGACGTCCTTGACGACTTTGGTGAGGACACGGACCGCTTGAAGAGACTGCTCACAGGCCGACCTGTAGAACTGGCAGAGGAACTCAGTATGTTGTGGGGGTCTATGAAAATCTGTCTTCTGTTATCTTATAATAGATCAGTTTAAACCTACTTCTTTTATCTCATATTAGATTAGTTTAAACCTAATTCATTTATCTTATTATAGTTTAGTTTATACCCTTAAGATTGCATTGAAAGCCTTATGCTTATGGAGACACTAGTCCGTTTCCTGGGAAGAACCAGTACTTGGTGTTTTAAGAGGAGATCCTTAGAACGCTCCCTGAGTGTGGATCGAACAGGCGACCTGATGGCTAGGCGGACACTTTATCTGCTTTGCATTTGTAACTTAAAATAGTTTCGATGAAGACATTGGCTTGAATTTTGGAAAGCCTACCTTTTTAATCTGAAGTGAAGCTCTTACAATAGACTTTTAAGCTGTAGTGAATTTTTTGAATATTTTAAAACTGTAGTAAAGTTCTTAAATACGTATTGTAAAACTACAGTAAGTTCTTACTTAAATACATAACATAAAATTGTTGTTAATTGTTTAAATACATATTGTAAAATTGTATTAATGGTCTTGATCAAATAAATAACATAAAACTGATTTAAAGTTTTAAAATACATAACAGCAGCAAACATTTTTTTTTCATGATTTCAAATATGGACTACAGGTACACTTAAATTGATACCATGTTATTTTCTGTATTCAGAAAAAGTCCGCCAAATACAAGAAAAACTAGAAGAATTTATCGAGGCATTGAATCGCGAGAAATGAACTACTCATGTGATATACTTGTACCTGATACAGAACGCATGACTGTTGACAACTGCGTGTTGACAAACCTCCTAGCAACTGTATCTAAACCTTTGCATGCTGGGAAATTTGTCGTCTGCTAAAATGTCGTCTGCTGAATTTAAAAAATTAGCATTTTCTTCGATTTTTTTTCAAAGAATACTATCAGAATAGCAAACAGTTTGGATCCTGATAAGACGCCACACGTGGCGTCTCTTCTGGATCCAAACTGTTTGCAAAGGCCTTCAAAATTCGGTTCCAGCACTGAAAGAGCTAATGTTAAACTTGTGGGTCCAAGTGACTTTTTGTAACCCGTTTCAAATTAAAGAATTGAAGAAACATTACAAACGCTGGACAATTATTGAAATGTTCCGGATTTTCACTGATTTTTGCTCACTAACAACAGATTATTTCCAGTATAGATTTATGTGTCGTGTTCTGAGAAAACTGGGCATAATGCTTGTGCGTAAATTGTCATCCCCTATTAGCCTGTGCAGTCCACACAGGCTAATCAGGGACGACAATTTACGCTTATATGACATTTTTCGTTTAAATGAAGTCTCTTCTTAGCAAAAATCCAGTTTAGGAAAGAGTCGTCCCTGATTAGCCTGTGCGGACTGCACAGGCTGATCTGGGACGACACTTTACGCACAAGCATTATGCCCAGTTTTCTCAGAACACGACACATATCATGAGCCAGATTGTGATTCCACTTATTATGCAATGCACTAAAGTCATTATGAACCCAGACTAAAATCTGCATTGCTGCTACGTTCTGGTATTTTAGATGTACCAAGATAAACTCGATATTCTTCGTTGTTTCTGCCAAATATATGTACGCCAATTAATTATGGGTGTGTTATCAATTTTAAAAAATTCATCAATTACCACTTAAAATTGTATGTACCATTGTACCTTTAATTTACAAATTGCGGAAATTGTCCCTTTAATGCTGATAAGTGTTGAATAAAATTGTTATAATTTATTATAATACATTATATTGTACTGATGTAAGTTTTCACAAGTATGCTCATTTAAACAAAAATGTGTCAGATGCATATTATAATGTTTTGGTATTTAAAGTTTAGAAGCCATTATATACAAGACTATGACATACAAACCAGTATTTGTTACTTTATTTAATTTTATCGACTAACTGTATGCTTTTGCATTTTGATATCTCTTTTAATTATATCAGTTTTCCTCATGATAAAGCATTTTTCAGTTAACATTTAATTAAATTACTACAAAAATCGTATTAAAATGATGAAATAAAAGCTATACAAATGAAATGATGGTATTTTGGTGCAAACATTATTAGTTCCAGATTACACTATGAACTAAAAAATGCATATCTGGAAAATTGTATTTAAATTCTTGATATGTTAATCTGCAAAAAGGGTAACAAATGCAATTATTATGTAGGTTTTCAACTATATCCATGGCATTTGGGGTGCACAGTCTGTGTTGTATATATATATAACCTGTGTTTAATAAATTCAGCATTGCTAACAATTATTGCATTTGGGCTTTATCATTTTGTTTTCAAGAACAAACTTTATAATTAATTCAACAGATATTGCAATAACTATTGTACCTATTATACCAACCCCATTTTTTGAAAATAAAATGTTTTTATTTCCTTAAAGGACAACAATTGTTTTACATTGTGGTTAAAACATTATGATAATCACATCTACTATGCTAAATGTTTTACACATACAGAACAGTCACTGTAAGCATGTTCCAAGTGAAAACCTATTGAATGAGGATGAAAATTGTTGTATTTATGTTGTTACTCATTATTTACTATTCTTTCCAAATAAAGAAAATAACTATCAGAATTGTGTTCCTTTATTACCAGTTTCAGCTCACTGCAAATGTTTTGTTTAGTTTAAACCTTTTTATTTTAGCTTGATTGCATCGAAAGCCTAAGGCTTATTTGAAACACTCTCGAGTCCGTTTCCTGGGACTAGAACCAGTACTTGGTATCTGTGGGGAGATCTTCAGAATGCTCCCACTGTGGGGATCGCACCCGTGACTTCCCGATCGCTAGGCGGACACCATATCCACTATGCCACGGGGACCCTTAACTGTTTGCAATATGGTTTCCATTACACACTCGATGTGGTATAATATACTTGTAGGCAATAGGTGTGTTAAATAATTATGAAAGTGCAAAATTTTACTTGACTGACTTCAGACCAGTTAGTCAGTGTTGAATAGAACAATGTGAGAACAACACTGTATTTATTAAAATGCCATACAAACATTAACGAAGTTCCCTAACGTTTCATGTCCAGGCGTGGAATAAAGATGTTGAGTTTGAAGAGGTGGGCTGCGGAAAGTGTAACTGAAAGGGGTTGCTAACAGACAGGTTGTGGTCTCGCTTATATGTTGGGATGGTTTGATATTCAAAATATGATAAACACTACCAATTATAAAGAAAGATATGTGTGCCAAAGAACTAAGGATTGTTACAATAAATCTGAAAGACCTCATCATTTGCTTAAAGACGTCATTGGCCAAAACTAAAGACAATACTAGTATTTGGTTTAAACGTTCAGACAGCGTCCGTCTGTGCTTGCGTGTGTATTCGCAGTTTATGAGGCTTTGGGCAAATACACATTCCAAAAATAAACGTTTATTGAGACCGATCCATCTACAGAAAAGCTGAGTGTTCATTTAATGTTGTAATAGTTTGATAATTGCAAAAAAATAAATAGATAATATAAATATACAATTATTATACAATCTTAAATTGTTTGTATTTAATTCAATTATTGTATACGAATCTTAGCTTTACTTTATCTGTCCTGGGATATTTGACGGACAAAACAGGCATACCTTATATAATTACTTAAGTGATTTGTTGGTCTATATTGTGCAGTTATGTCTTCGTCTTAGTATTTTGTACATCGATTCCAAAATATGTTTATGCATTTTGTAATTCGTGTTATGTATCATGCCGTAACATAATTAATATTCTGCAATATTCAGCATTACAATATCTGCGTTTATAAGACACATTACTATTACCAAGCTATATTTTTCTTGTAGATCTTACTTGCTCACCATACATGTTATTTTTATTTAGAAAACCCGTACCAGTATTCATATATGGGGGTATCCGGGAAAGACCACAATTTATACTGTTGTCAGAACTTTAGGGTCGTACACTTTTTTAATAATAATATTCTAGAAATATTTAAAGTATGTAATAATGTCATGTGTCTTTGTATTTCACTATAAAAATAAAATATGAATAGGTAACATATTAAAATCTCTCACATTGTGGAAATAACACACATTGTTCTGTTGTAAGATATTACTTAAGTTGTCACAAACAAAAACATACTTATTTTGAAACAAACATGCAGTGTCATTTCTTATAAAACATTGCTTAAGATGTGGTTGTGTTGTTCTTGTTTGTTTGTTTTTTGTTTTTTTTGGGGGGGGGGNAAAACTGATACACTGCATAATACGCAATTGTGAGACAAACTCTCAGTCTTAAAAAATCAAATGGGAAACCAGGGTTTACTAAAACTGATACACTGCATAATACGCAATTGTGAGACAAACTCTCAGTCTTAAAAAATCAAATGGGAAACCATTGATGTGTTTCAAAAGCCATAAAGAGCTAGAGTTGAATGTGAAACTAATGTGTATTTCATGTTTAGATACACTTATTAACTTAAAGGGACTGTAAACCACGAATGACAAAAAAAGAAAAGCTCTAAAATACCGTATTTTTTACAATTATTAGTTAATATTGATTAAAATATCACGACTGTGGCAAAATGATCACATATTTTATAATTAATTTAGCAAAAATGATCGAATGTAGCGAGAATAATCGAAAACTTAACATGGATTATCCAAACAAAGCTTCGGGTCGGTACAAATAATAAAGGTCGATTAGGTTTACGTGGACTTCGTGGTTGAAATGAGCAACGAATATAAGTGTCCAACGAATATAAGTGTCCAACGAATATAAGTGTCTAACGAATATAAGTGTCTAACGAATATAAGTGTCTAACGAATAATAGTTCGGTTGTTGCTTTAATAGCGGCCGAACTTTCATCCCCAATATATATTATCATTATCAATAATGTAATGTTTCTTATTAATATGCACCTTAATGCCTCGGTCTACAATATTCAGTTTTTTTTTAGTTTTTTTTTAGTTATGTATATTGTTTTATGGCATCTGTTTTAATCAAATGTTGGCAATGGCAATCTGGTTATATATTTTTTTTATTATGATGTAACATAGAAATCAACTGTGATAAGAATAGTTTATTTTTATTTTTTAATTTGTTATATATATTTTTAAAATGTCTATTGCAAATCTGTCAAGATTGGCCATACATGTTTGTCATTGTATTTTATCTGTATATATTGTACATATCATGGATTAGACAATAAACTTGTAAAATCTCCCCAGGTGATTTTTTCCAGGATGAAAACCTTCTTAAGCACAATAGAAATTAAGTGTTTATAGCAGTAATTTACTGCGGTCTCGGTTGAGCATACATTAAATTGGGGAAGAATGTGTGAAGACGTGTAAATACGTGGTCTTGTGCTTTTTTGTTTTCGTTTTGTTGTTGGTTATCAAACCTGTCAAGGGTCTTAAGCGGCTGAGAGTGAGACCAGATCTAGGGGGGTCCGGGTGCATGCCCCCCCCCCCCCGGATTTCTTTTGGATGCTAGATCGTCTGTGGTGCGTTTTGGAACTATTTCCTGAGCGAAATTAAGACTATTTTTCCTTAAATTAGCCCTTTTTTTGCTTGAAAAGTTACCATTTAAAAAAAAAATAATCAGTGAAAAATAAAATGAAGAAAGACAGAATGTCATTTTTAATGAAACATAACTCTTCGCTGGTGAGCCACTTGCTGACATTTTGCAGCCGATGGTTTTTTGTTTACATAGACACCGGTGACGTTGTTTCCGGTACATCCACTAAAACAGCCCGCGGCCGCCCGTCTCGGTAGTGATTATACGAAATTTTATGAAATCCAAACATTACTTTTTTCATTTTTTTTTGTTTTTGAAGAAATGCGTGAGAAATTACTAAGTCAGCGTGAGACCGTCATTGCATGCCAAGAACCGTGAGACTCATGGCGAAACCGTGAGACTTGACAGGTATGGGTTATTGTAGTTTTTTGTATTATTGTAGAGTTTAAATTCATAATTCATTTACTAATTTAATAATTCACTATTTAGATTAAGTTTATATATATGTAATCCAATACAATAAAATATTCAAATCATTACGTCTGTGTGTAATATGTATACTTTCTAGCATATTAGATGTTCGCTTATCCAACGTGTAAATGTAAGCTACGCCCCTGATACAATAGAATATTAGACAAAAATAAGAACTTTACCGTAAACAGGATGTGCATGTTGTATCATTAGTTAAGTAACAAAATATCCTGTTTATATTATCAAATTTTTTTCCTTGTGACATTCAACATTTTCTAATCCGTGTTTTTTTATTGACACTTGACATACCACGTGACAACATCGACGTATCATGACTCGCCAAAGGCGGCGATGTCATTTTGACCCAGAGCGTCAACAAGGTCAAGGCAAGATGAGAATGACTATATAAAGACCGAACAACAATTATGAAGCAAAGGACTCAAGCTCGCAATGCTCCGACTTGTTATCTTCGCCAGTGTAGCCTGTGTGGCCGTGAATGCCTGGGCCACGGGGATGGTGTCTCAGGCATGCATGCAGTGTATTTGTCTGGTGAGTACCACTTTGTCAGTTTTGTGTACGATTTTCAAGCAAATTTGAAAAAAAAAGTTCAATACATGCTGTCCATTAATTACAGATGCATGACAGCGTAGATAAATATAACTTTATACATAATTTGTACGCGTATTTCTTAATACAAAAACTGTAATAAATGTTTATTCGCTCAAAAGGAAACTACCTTATTCAACGCATTAACCCATTTATGCCTAGCGTCTAGAAAAAAAGGCCTTGGCAAACAGCATAGACCCAGATGAGACGCCGCATCATGCGGCGTCTCTTCAGGGTCTGCGCTGTTTGCTTAAAGGAATTTCTGTAAGAATATTCTAAATATAGAAATAAATGTACAAGACATCCCTAATTTTGGAAATAAACTGATCCAATTTAGAAAAATGGGAGAGTCCACTAGGCATAAATGAGTTAAACTTGACAGTCAATACATTATAGTTACACGTCATTGTCGTTGCTAATAAGAAAATATCCCGACATCAAAGTGTATATATTATTGTAATGCGGTTGACCCTATTGTGTAATTTGTCAGGGATTCGATGTCATGTTTTACGTTTTGATTGGTGGCCTTTATGAATTCGGAAAGTCCGTATAAATGCTTGCGTTTTATCAGCTTTTGTGAAGGCTGGTGTGTGTTAACAGCTGCATTAGGCGGAAGGTCCATTCCCTTCGGCAGCGGACCTTTCTAGCATAGTTCTCTTAACTCACGTCCCGTCTGTCACAGGGGACACACATATTTCAATTTAAAACTTCCCGCCGGTCTCGGAGTAACATGTGTTGAAGACTTTTGCTAGTATTCCTTAATATTGTCTCAGCCTTCGCAATAATATGCCAAACGAAGTATTATGTAAAATCGATGCATTAAAGATTTTTTTATGTATGTCGTTGAATCAAAACGTTTTAGCGAAACCTTATGTATTCCAGTGAATAATACTTGTGAGATGTCATGGATTATCCTCGATTTCTTCATATTAGTACTTGTTCTTGCTTCTAATTAACTTACTTCAATTTTGAAGTGGAATCAAATAATTGTTCTTTTGACAATGTCGTTTGTAGTAAAGCTAATAAAGCGTTACTGCTTCTAATAGTTTTTCAAACCAACGTTGTGAAATAATTGATTTGTTCATGTCAAGTGTGTGATATAACCTGAATAAAAATATAAGAACATCTAAACAGCTAAAAAAAATACTCCGAGAAAAGCTGTGAAATAATTGCAACCAAAGAGTGGTACTGTCTTGGAACGGCCACTGTTTGCGTTTTGTGATTTTCTTTACTATTTTAGTTGTTGTTGTTAGTTGTTTATTGTTGTTTTTTTCAATTATGAGATTTTGTTTAGTTTTTGTTTATTCTTCGTACGTTAGGCATTGTACCCATTGGTATTGATTGATATACATTCTTCAAATAGATAATTACAATGCCATGTCAATAGCAAACAGGTCTTTAAAGTGTTGTACACATGTTACAATAATTTATATTTTATAATTTGAAGGGCTAAACGTCGCATAATAAACATTTCTAAAAATGTATAAACATGATAAATGGAATTCAATTGAAACTTTATGCTTTTATAGCGTTACCGTACATTCATAACTTCAATAAGTTTTTTTTACTTTTATAGCGTTTCATTGCCTTAATAACTTCATATTTTTTAACTTTTAGAGTTTTCATGTATTCATTACAAATATATGTGCCTTGATTTCAGCAAGAGACCGGCACGTGCCGTGACCCCGGCTGTAAGATGGACGTGGGCTCGCTATCCTGTGGCTACTTCCAGATCAAGGAGGCCTACTGGAAGGACTGCGGTCGCCCTGGAAGAGGTGAGATGAAAACCACGAAGTAATTCTGTCTCTTTTACAACAATATGAATACATTCCGAAGTTGTCTTTCTGGCTTGGTCCGTGTAAAGCATGGTTATTAAGTGCCCACCGGTAAAGCTCGCCGTGGCTAAGTGGATATGGTGTCCGCCTAGCGACCAGGATGTCACGGGTTCAATCCCCACAGTGTAAGCGTTCTTTCGATCTCACTCAAAGACACCAAATACTGGTTCTAGTCCCAGGAAACGGACTGGAGAGCGTTTTTAATAAGACTTAGGCTTTCGATGCAATCGAGCTAAAATAAATAGGTTTAAACTATGAGCTGTACGATGCGTATGGGTCACATATCCCATCTGGTACATCAGTTCTCGCAGTACCATATCTGGTACACTTGGAATAAATTGATGTGCGTGCTAGCTTTGTTCGATGAGCCAGTTATTCACGGATATAGATAATCAATAAGTTCTCTGATTAATTATTAATCATGCCATACATATTCATGTAAATGTTTTTCACAGCTAGAACCCATACCAAGCTCATATGGGCTTATTCGTCGGAAAGGAATGGTATTTCACTAGCTGATTGATATAAAGTGATTGGGATTATTAAACATCATTACAAGTTTGTTTGTTATTGAGTAATTTCCGTCTCCATATACATGATTTTGAATTATATTAATTACGTGTCATGGTCACTAGTTCTTTATATTCAACATTAGCTTGTATCGGATTTTAAACGCTTGTTTGTAAACAAAATGCCATTTTACAGGTTGGAAGGCGTGCGCCAGCGACCGTCAGTGCGCCTCTAAGTGTGTGCAAGCCTATATGGCAAGGTATGTTAGACGGGCCGGCTGTACGCGCACGTGCGAGAGTTACGCCCGCACGCACAACGGAGGTCCGCGGGGCTGTAAACGTAGAGCGACGGTCGGTTACTGGAACCAGCTCAAGTCAAAGCCAGGATGTGCACGTGTTTCATAATATAATACAACAGCAACTACAACAACATTTATTAGCTATGTACATTTGATGTGTTTCTGTACCACCAATGATGCACAGCGAAAGCGGCTGTCTGAACGTGTCTAATCCGATTTACGACATTAATGTCAATGAACGCCTTTGGGCAAACAGTATCGTTGCTGAAACTCAGCTCGGAAAATGAAAATGACCGCTTCTCAAACTTTTCTATTACGATGGCTGCTTTTTAGCTTTTAAAAGTTAAAGTGTATTAAATTACATATGTTCACGTATCCTTTCGCACTGTTTATTGTTTATGTTATTTTATGGTGATATTGTCGATTGTCAAAATGTATATTCGCAATGTACCTAGTCATTACTTAAATCTATTTTTTTTTGCTATAAACAATGTATATGTTACTATAACATACAATATGCTGGGAAACTGTATTTAATGCTGAATGCATGCTTGCTGTATATATGTTCTGCTCTGGAGGAAATAAAAGTATATATCTGAATAAACATCAGGTGTGTTGTATAATAATGCTTTAATTAACATTAAATATTCGTAATGCATTTTGTAGAAATTATCACTTTTGATTTATTGGTCATATTCAAGGATATAAAATCTTCATGATTCCTAATTGATCGTTGTTTTGATCGTTATTTACATATTTATATTGAAACCCAGAGATATCGCCAAAACGGTCGTTCAAGGACACTACACGTTGGTTACATCACGTAAAGGCACGCGTCAGTTTCTGATTACGTGCATGTTATTTATTGTTGTTGTGTTGTTCTTTTTCATCATCAATAGGACATCAATTACGCAAGTGCAATAGATGAGTAATTAACTGTATTGCGCACTTGGTAGGAGATGAAACAGCGCTTCCGTGCTTTGTACCAAGAGACACCGACGATAACAACCATCACGTTCTATATAATACGTTCACAATTTATTCTTAAAATGAAAACCGCAAATGTCTTTTTGTCAACACAACTTAACCACACATTTCATTAACTTAATAATAAATATCTTCAAAAAAGATAAACGGCTTCGATGTTGGTTTGTGTCGGTAAACGCTAATCAGTTATATTAATGAGATCAAAGATCGCGGATGTTGTTTTTGCGTAGTTCATGGCTGCATCACGCCAACATAAATTATGGATTATTGCGCCAGTTTGTGCGTCTTATTTTTCATCATTGATAAAATAATAAAAATTAATTTCATTTATTTGACGTAGCAAATACATGTCTTAGGTAATAATAGGTTTAAATCTCGTATCGATTATAAGATACTAGCAGACGAAAATAATCCATGGGGAAATCGATTTCAATAGTGACTTTCTGACGTCACTAATAGATATATAAACCCGAGCCCATGTTACCTCGGTCGTTTCGCTTTAACAACTTGTGTATACACATTCATATATCTACAATGTCGGGTAGAGGTCTAGGCGTGCGGAGACGGACAGGGAAGGCCATAGGGGGACGGGAACGAACAGGGGGACGGGGGATGCGAGCGGCGGTCAATCCGGCACCGGCGGTGGAACCAATGGCCACATGTTGATATCATTATGCTGCATTTACTACAACGTTAAACGTAGTTATACGTTTGTAATTAGATTGGGCCTTGTGCAGACGGCACACAAACATTCACATACCGTTGCATTATTTAAGAAAGCGTATTTACGCATATTTTTTAATAAAGTACATCATTTAAATAATACATACCTAAAACGTTTAACGTTATATTTAACGTGTAGTTATTTGTGGCGCTAATTTAATAGTTATAGGTTCCTGTCAATGTTTGCCTAAATCTTAGAAAGACCTGTGTCTGTGATAATTGCAAAACAACATGTTTTTCAATGGGGCATTCCACTGACGATTTGCCAAATTGGGTATGACATCGATTAATCAATGCATATACATTTTGCAACATTTGAACCCCGAGAATGTACATGCTCTCACAGTGCTTAAACAACTCGAGTGCATTATTTTGGTTTTGCTGTTGCAAACATACGTATTAGACCTGAGAACGATGTCAGGCTTTCAGTACAATACATGCATATTGATGCATTTTTTAAAGTTTTATATATCAATATATGTATATGATATAACCTATTTATTCGTGACAGTTATCAAGGCAGAGGTCCTGAGTGATATGATGGTTCTCGTCCCAAAGGACCCTTTCAACATGTACTACAAGATTCGAAAACCATCGAACAGCAATATTACAAGGTATAGATACATCATTGTTAAACAAACCAGTTAAATTAATAAAACATAAAACCATTATGAAATACACACGAACTACATTGATATGCTACATGTTTAAAGAGCAATGACAATATATTTTGAAATGATTGTTTAAGGAATTCACGAGAGCGAATCTAACAAAAACAATCGATCATGCAGAACACAAAGCTAAATATTAACAAGTAATCTATTGAAATAGTAAAATATTCAGTGTGAAGCAATTGAGTTTTATTGCGATACTAATTGTAATGAAAATGAATGAGGTAATTCGAGTAATATTAACAGACAAACAAGCGAAACTGTTGTTAAAACTTAATGTTATTTTTGTAATATAATCTAGACTGTATTGTTACAAATATAAAGTTCTAACGAAACGTGTTGTTAATCTTAATGAGTTTTTATTACTAAGTTTTAAAAAAAATTTTTTTATCTTTTATCAATGCACAATAGTCAACATATGAATTCTGTTAGAGGCTAGTTAAATGACTAGTATAGTATGTAATACGCGACACTTTATGAATAGTACTTTTATTTCGTCCCATTAAATGTAACAGTTATCTTTTTGTTTCGATTTCTATTATGTTTCATTATCAATCTTTCTTTGCTGTAAGATAACGATATTTAGTAATGTTTTATATTTGAGCGAAATTTTTGAAACACACGTACTATTTTGGATGTTTTTGTTGCAGTTTAAAGGTTCGAAGGCCGGAATAAATTTTGAAAGAGTTTACACGGCAGAAAACGGTGCTATGTGTGGTGTCACGTTAGAAAAGGGATGGACACTTTTGTCAGGTGATCTATATTATTCAGAGTATAGATGTAAAAGATATGCATTTCTTTTATACCTGATGATAAAATATGACATTTCTGCAGTGAAATAACAGCAGTGAAAATAAACGAATTGTCAACAAAATGACGTCATTTCGTCAACAAAATGACGTCATTTTAATGTATTGAAGCACGCCACGGGAGAAAGGGTAACTTTTCGGCGAAAGGGAAACAGCTGTTAATTATTTTCTTGAAAAAGGGGCATAAAAGAATCAGAAAATTTGTTCAAGTCAGTGTAAAATTGTGTGTTACTTCATTCATGATCATAGACAAATAATATTTTCACTCGTGGCTGCGCCACTCGTGAAAATATATTTTCTATGATCACTCGTGAAATAACAAACTATCTTACACTGACATGAACAAATATCCTCTATTTATACTAATGTAATTATGTAGCACGAAACGATACCTGCACACATTGGTTTATACATTTAAACAAGAGCAATGCATTGTATGTAACTCCTGACGACCAACGGACAATGACGATAGTTTCTGACTCCTCCTATGCTGTTTCTTATATATTGAATATGTGTTTCAGGCACAATTGATACAACCAAGAAACGGCTGACGTTGAATAACTGCGTGTCGTGGATAGAGAAATATCCCATAAGCTTGCAGTCCCGTGTGCTTCTAAAGCGGTTCGAGGAGAAGAAAGTGGATTGCTCTCAAGTAACTAGGCTGGCAAATGCGAATTGATTTATAATGTGAAGTTCGAAGCGACTTTGGGCATTGTTGCGTATATGATGTTGTTGAGAAAAACATGATTTTCAAACGTCAATTAGTTTAGGAGGAATTTTCATTAGTTGTTAAAGCAGCAAACACAAATAAGACTTGTATACCTTTAATTAGTAATTTTAAGAACACACATGCACCAGCAATACTTTTTAAATAACATTAAACTAATTATAACTATGTATACTGCAATACATTCGTCAGCCCGTGTCAAATAAAAACATACATCTTAGGCAAAGACAAATGTATTATGCTACGATAAAGAATTCAATATGCGAATTGCCAACCTTTTTTACTAATGCTTTGAGAACAAAATACCTCTGGGGTGAATGGATAACGAATATGTTTTAAGTTTGAATATTGTAGGATTACCTACTGTATTTCTAATATAATACTTGAGGAACGCGCAATGGAAGAACACTGACATATACTATTTCTTTCATAAACAACGATACTTATCGAGCCTGATGTATGTGGTATATTCACATAATGTTAAAACGGGTTTGGTGTGTTTTGTTCCATAAATACTGTATACATTTCTTGTTTCGTTTCAGTTTACCAGTCCGTAACTCGTTATTCTACGTACGGACCTTTGCAGTTGCCTTTGCGTTGAGCAATGTTCGTTGCATAAGCACGTATGATCGCAATACAGTTTTGTTCCCTTTATGCCCACTGGACAGTTGGTATATATTATTGTATTAACCTTTTTCGTTCTATTGTATATATATAGTTACACAATCCCTTGCCTTTTTACATTGTTTTGGTCGCTCGAACTGCATGTCATAACTGCCTTTAATTTCGAAATGAAGAAAGTTGTCTATGATCAATCACAAGCTACCTCTTTTCATTGTTGTTTATATGTGTAACGATATGTACATATAGAAAGTGCGATCAATAGATATACATGAATGTTCAAAATAATAAATAAATAAAGTTAATAAAATGTAAGTTAAAAGTAATGTATGCGTTTTGTTTCTTATTACTTTCTCTGTCCTATTGATTAGCAAAATGCGTGAAACAACTAATACGAGAGAGAAATTATAAACACATTATGTGAATTTAATGTTTAGTAAAAATATAATTTGTAAAAGTAAAAGACATAAATATTATAAATATCTCAAGAAAATGGTTTATTAAGCACATGTTTCGGTTGATAATATAAATCAAGCTTTACTGCTAAAACTCTCATTTTCATGTTTGGTGTGTAACATGATGTGACTTATTCCCCCGAAGTATATGCTTATGGTCGTGGCAGTGCATTAATAATGGAATAAATTACTGTGCAAAAGCACATTTTTAAAAGTTTTTAAGACGAAACGAAAACAAAACATTACATTTGACATTGAAATGTGACCTGACCATTCAAATTATAGCATGAGCATGGCACATTACACTATGATCATCATGGGAAAAATAATTCATTATGCATTAATAGTGGCAAAACAAAAATTTAAATTTGCGACGTTTGGCTTTGTAGTATGAAGTTTACCATGTCATACGTAGCAAAACGAATTGTACGCAACACATTATCTGGTAAAAGGGATAAATACATGCTATTTAATATAACATCATACAAAGAATTAAACATTTACAAGGCAGAAATAGGAATATATCTTAATTAGTGTTTTCTGTATACACATCTTCCTGTGCAGACTGAGACAAAAATCTACTTAATAACACGTTTACTTCTGAAAACATCATAGTCACGTATTTTGTTTGCATATCTCTGTTAAAAAACGTGTTAATCATGGCAATATGAGGTTGTTAAGCAGACACAGCACAGTAGCGTTTCACTAAGGATTGGCTAACTCAAAACTAAGAATCCGTCGATCAAAAAATAGATTCCTAGTCCAGCCACATATCGTTTGTATGGATTTGTTATGAAATGAGTTACACCGCCTCTACCCACACATCGGACTGTAGACAAACAGTGGTCCTTACCTGACATCAGTTAGTGAACTTAGGTAACCATTTTTGCCAGGAAAAGTACAAGCGTGTTTAGTTGAACATTGTTACATGACTATAAACCACTCAATACGTTTAAATAAATTAACAATGTGACATCATCGGAATATGCATCATACACATGTCATAAATGTAGGCAGTGGATAGAACACGAGCCTATTATATTTGGAATGTGTATTTAACGTCATACAGTATGTAGATGTTAGTGTAGTTTCGTCGCAATGACACAAGATTTATTCGAAATAGTCAAAATATTCATGACGATTGAATAGGCTGTGTTAAATATTTAACATAAACCTTTGGCTTTAAAAGTTTGAATTTCCCACTGCTTAAGAAAAATTTTAGTTAATATGTTGACTTATATCTGTCCTTAAGCAAGAATTCGTTGCCATCTTCTATCGTTTCACATTGAAATAACGGTATACATATGAAGACTCGAACTTGTCACAGAAATCGCGAGTATTTCCGGACGCCGCAAATTGCAAAGAGCATTCTCGATTTATATGAAAAAGGGGCACATCGCGAACAATTTTTTACAAATGATTAAATAATTTAGGACATGTGTTTTCGTTTAAAGCCCCATTAACACTCAAAATCAACCAATATGAGGCTAAATATTTTGTAAAATAAAGTTAACCCATAAATCAGTTTTCCGTATAGCAATAGCCAAAATGTTAACGCTAGATACAAAATTCTCTTTTTTAGTTTTTGTGGTACAACATATTCAACACATGTTAATGTACCAATTTAGTGTTCATGTGTCGTATGAATAAATATCGTTGCGGTAAACTAAAATGGAATATATCGTACCACACAAAAATAAAAAAGAGCATTTTTTGCATTACAGACCACATCAAGCGTTGAAATGTTGGCTATTGCTATAAGGAACACTGATTGTTTTTGAGTGTTAATGGGGCTTTAAATTTATGCATATGTGGGCAAGCTTAGTTTCTTAAAGCGAATGATTCGGGGGAAGAAGATGGGTAGTGCCACGACCAAGGCTGCAAGCTTCCTAAACTCGCTACCGTCCTAGTACACAACGACGACGATAAATGGTTATGAGCAGTCCCTGATATATGGCAACGGAAGCGAGGAAGCCCGCATGCGTCTGGGGGCAAAAAACACGGCACACCATTTACTTGGCAGGGCTGACCCTTGGTTCTTTGACAACATGCACTCCACGGATCCGTCACATTTCGCACAGCGTGTTAGTGTGAGGGTACCGTTAGGCGAGGGCTCGGTGAGAACTCGGTGCAGGAATTTTTGGAAAAAGTGGAGCATTTCATCCGCTTGCATGTTTTAAGATTTTGTGGGAACGTTTGAATTGATGTGTTCATATCATGTGTTAGGGAACCGATCGAGGTTTAATACGACTTTAACTGTACATTGTTTTATATGCATTTTATATTGTTTTGCATTTTAACAATGTTAGCTATTTTGTCTGATATAATTAAAAATTAAAACCACTGCACATACTTGCCATTCAAAAATGTAAGCTCATAGGAGAGTCTTTGTCTGGTGTAGCAATATGGTAGCGATATGGTCCGGTGTGGTTAAATCTAAGGATAGCTTTTGTCTTACTTGCCGGGATGCTTTTGTCCACCTCTAAAATTTGAGCTTTTCTCATATATTCTCCACAAGCCCAATCAACCCTTATTTTTGGTGCCGACCCTAAACTTTTTTTGGCATTTCATGTTGAGTATTTAATCATGTTTGCCACAAAGGCTCATAATTAATAATATTTTTTGTTTTGTTTTCATTTATTTTACCATGTTTGGCATTTACATAAACATCAGTTACATTTGCATACATACAACATTGGTAATATAACATACAACATAGATGACACACTCATTCAGCATTGTTTTGAGATTTATACAATTGGAGAACAGTCATATATAGTTCAATCATTCATAATTGTTCACACACATACAACATATATTGTCAGAATAAAACATTTTATATGAGAGGCATAATTAATTATATTGGCAAAATCATTTTTACATAAAAAGAAATACTAGTTGCAAAGAGATTTTTGGAGATTTATGAAACTGAACACCAGTATGTAAGTAGGAAATAATATAAGTATAATAAAAGAAAAGGCAGACCTACCAACTGTTTGCTTTGGAAGATGTTTGAGGAAACACCAACCTGTTTTGGCCTAATCTTACTGTTCCATCGAAGGTGATAACTGTTTAACAAAACAACACAAATGATTACGTGTATGACCTTTTCCTTATACAATTACAGTAGTGTTATGCTAAATACTGCTTCTTAATGTCGTGCAAGATTTGGTTCAGTTATGTTGACGAAAAGACATTCCGATTTTCATTTTAGGAATGTATGAAGGAAATATAATGATTGATATCGTCTTCGCTGGGGCGTCTCGTGCCAAGTGCATGATGCAATCAATTACTCATTTATCAAATTACGTTGTTGATTTTATGTTGATTGTGAAAACAATAACGACATAAATAACATGCAAGTAATCATAACTGATGCATGTCGTTTCCTGATGAAACGGTGTAGTGAGCATGCGTAAACCTTTTGGCGATATCTCTGGGTTTCATCATTTATATGTATGTACCGATCGAAACAACACAAAAATAGGGTTCCTGAGGTTTTAATCCCATTTAATAGGTCCAATTTATTAAAAGTGACAATTATTTATTTGTTACAAAATGCATAACGTCGATTAAATGTTCATTAACAGTGCCGTAGCCAGACCCAAATTTAAGCCGAGGCAGTATCTTAGGTCCTTCTAGGGGGGTCCGGGGGCATGCCCCCCCCCCCCCAATTTTTTTTTATACCTAGAACGTCTCTGGTGCGTTTTAAAGGCCATTTAAACTACATTTTATACCTAAATTATCGGAATCGTGGACGCTACATATTACCGTTCGGTATCAATAAAGTTCATTGTCAATTTTATATTCTGGTACCATAAACGGTGTTTGAAGTGACAATGATGTAACAAACTTTACTACAGATAAAATAGTCATATACTTCATTTGAAGTCAGATAGAAGAAAGAAAAAATTGAGACGCAGCTCTCTCATACAAGCCATAGTATGTATATGGATAATAGAATGTTCTTTACATATTTATTATTGAAATACTAAAATAAAATAGATCTACCTTATAATATGAAGAAACAGATCTATCAAACATTTTAGCGAATAATGTTTCATGAACA
>VMBQ01001115.1:0-10211 GCA_007657795.1 Dreissena rostriformis | reverse complement strand
CCCCCCACGTAATTTTTTTTTTATACCTAGAACGTCTCTGGTGCGTTTTAAAGGCCATTTAAACTACATTTTATACCTAAATTATCGGAATCGTGGACGCTACATATTACCGTTCGGTATCAATAAAGTTCATTGTCAATTTTATATTCTGGTACCATAAACGGTGTTTGAAGTGACAATGATGTAACAAACTTTACTACAGATAAAATAGTCATATACTTCATTTGAAGTCAGATAGAAGAAAGAAAAAATTGAGACGCAGCTCTCTCATACAAGCCATAGTATGTATATGGATAATAGAATGTTCTTTACATATTTATTATTGAAATACTAAAATAAAATAGATCTACCTTATAATATGAAGAAACAGATCTATCAAACATTTTAGCGAATAATGTTTCATGAACATGTTTTATTATTCTTCAACTTTTAAATATCAATCTTATTGAACGCTAATTCAACTCTCCTGTCTCCAGTCGAATCCCACATTTGAAAATTTTTTTTTCGATCAACTGGAATGTGTTTATGCACAAACATTACAGCGATGCCATTAAGCCATTCCTCTTTCATAGTAGAACGTGTCCACGTTTTAAGCCTTCGCAATGCGCTAAAACTCCGCTCACATGTACAAGAACCAATACAAAATATTATTTCTTAAGTTAACATCAAATCAGCTTCCGCAAACTTGCTGTTGTAGTTCAAACAAGTTCACCGTGAAAAAATTCGTGGACGATTTGTTTTTCCATTTAGAGCTTGAAAGCACAATAGGGCTCTTTAAAGAAATATTTAAATGCATTAAATCAAACTCGTTTTCAATCATAAACACATATAAAAAGGATCATTGATGGAATTTACTTAAACACGGACCTACTGGGATTCGAACCAACAATATAATAGTGAGCAATGGATCCAGAGTCTGACGCCTTACCGATTGCGTCACAGGGGCATATTGCTTATCATGAGGAGTACAAATATTTAACTTAAATCAGTAAAGTTTTTGGCCATTTTTTCAATTTTCTTGTGTAACATTTTGTTTTAGCACTGCGTCATCATTTTCTGTCAGTTGACATTTCTATCATCAACGTTCTATCATCAACTTCATTGACTATTAAAAAGAAAAGACTTGAACTTTATATCAAAAAAGTTTAATACGCGGGATATCATAATTTGAAAATTCGAATGTAAACAAAGATTCTTACCACCTGAAACGGTCCCGGATTAAACTAGACGCCAGCCATAAAGAGGAGAATTCCAATAAAGGCGAAAACGCCAACCACCCGAAGTGTGTCTAGGTCCAAAATAGACCCAGACCTGGCCGTAAAACACCCGATCCTCGCTCGGTACGTTCCGATGTCCACAATGATTGTAACATCGAAGTGTACAGTGCGACGCTTTGTTTAATATACGGATTTTCCTAATCATTTTGCTGAGCCATTTGGCATCAATTGAAGTTATTAAAATGAAATAATTATCTGCCTCAACATGAACCAATTGTACTCAATGATAATATTTGTTTGTGAATATCATAGTGCATTAAATTCATTAAATTGCCTCAATTTCTTAAAATAAAGATTTTATTCTTAGACATTAATTTTCCTTTTTTTCCTTGTTATCTCAACATTGCTCTGCAAATTTTAGCCGAGGCAACTGCCTCGGTGTGCCTCAGCGTGGCTACGGCGCTGATTAATGAGTCCTTTATTAAAAAGTATGTTTATTCAACTATGTAATCAATCACTGGGTAAAAAACATCAACAGCCTAAGTCCTCTGATTAGCTAAGCTTTATTACTTGCACAAACTTTACGTAACCCATTTTAAAATTACAATGTTTACGTACGAACGTTTAGACATGCACAATACGCACGTACATGTCTTGATAACGCAGGTGTTGTATTTCGTATGTATATAACACTACATTAGAAGTTTTTACAATTCTTAGCAATAAACAATCTTTTAAATAATAATTCAACAAATAATTAAAATAATTAAAATAATTGTTCTAGATCATAACGCTAATACGTTTGAAAGTCCTCAGTCGATGGCATACGTAATTTATGACCCTGCTACTTCAAGCGTTTAACTGCGTTTATATATAACAACATATTCCTTGTAGTACCTTTTTGATCATTTTATGTCTTCAGTAGATGTTAAAAGCCAATGCCTTTATCAGGCTGGGACTTGCTCCGAGAGACCCAATGACGACCTATGGCAATTTTAGAGGCAGCCGCGATGCAGCAGATACATCATTGATTGTAAGGTAATCGACCTGGATATGATTTAATCAGTGCCCGGCGTTCCTGCCAAACCAATATTACGGTCCAGTCGGCACTATTCGCGTTATATGGGCTGATGGTTTCAATTCAAATGTGATTATATAAATCATTTCTCCAATATTCGTGTGTGCTGCTGGTATACTTATCAGTGATCTATGATATAGAGCAAATTGGTTTTAAATCTAAATATACGCGGATCATATGTAAGGTAAACACCACACTTATTTGTGCATTGATAATTGGCAATTGCATCGTTGTTGTGAAATGAAGTATGATCATGGCTTAGTATTCGCAGATATGTGCAGACATAAACTAACGTAATTAACCGAAACATGTATATGTAAAACAAAATTAAACATGTTATTGTTCAGATAGCGTTTTGTAATGCCGATGTATGTACTTTGCTTGTATTACTTTACAATCGTAACGAACTAAAACCATTTTACATACTGTAAGGATATACATTTTTCGATGCTTACAAAATACTAGTACAAATATTTCCATGACAAAAACACATTAAACTAATGCTTGTGTTTTTTAACGTTAAACATTTATATTGCATCAACGAACGACTTAATCTATGTTTTTATAGATGAAACAAACAACGATTGTTTTCCATTAACAGGACAGCTGTTTTTAATATGCACATGATAAAACATCAATATATATGCTTGTAACCAAATCACCTTTTAACATAAACATCAAATGAAAGAAATTTGCTTGCAACTGACGCGCTTTTCAAAACAGTCATGCAATTTAATGTAAGTGGCATACAAGTATGATGTCTTGTCATAAATGGTTTGCCCATTTAACGAATTATGCATACCGGTAATTCGTTAATTAATTTTCGTTACAAATTGTGTTAGTAAAACTTGAATTAATTGAATTACTTAATTGATGCTAAAATCAATGTGCACCGACATATAACAGAAAACAATTAAGGCTTCAATTAATAGCAGTTACGAACATATACATTTTTGTATACAATTTCCAAGACAACATCGCACTAAAAAATAATTGATTAACGCCTGTTTGAAGATATTAAACAATGCAGCCAGCGTCCTCCATTTACATACCCAACAACTTTTTAAATGGACATAATGAAAATTCTAAGCCAACATAATGGCCTTTTAGAAGAATATCAATAGGCTATGTACAACAATAACTCCTCAGGAAATAGTGAACCATTTCAAACTGCCCCACATTAAAGTTGACATGACTGGCTCGCTTTACGTCAATTTGATACTAAAAACCCATCTTTAAACACTCTTTCCTGCGCAATGTTCGCTGCACACACACATAGAAAGACCTTCCCGCGAATATGGTTTAACGAACGATATTTCAATTTATAACGACCGGGAATAAGGCTGATGTCAGGTAAGACGATAAATCAGCAAGAAGTCCTAGTCACGACGAGAATAGCTTTGTTTTGATATAGGCTGTACCAATGGTCACTTTTATTTATATAAACCTTTTAGTAAAATGAGCGCGTATGCATTAACATTCTATTAGCTATTCAATTCACATGTTTAATTTTTAATTTGTGTTGATTTACTTTCTCATGACGTTTTTTGCTGAAATGATCAGTGTATCAATCTCAGATTCGACTACAACCGCGTGCTATTTGCTAGTCTTCTTAATTTCTTTAACTTACTCGTACATTTTTCTCTTTTCTGTTCTGAAAAAAATATGCAGAAGAATTTAAATCAATTAGTAAATGATTCAAATGGTACAGTGTTGTTTACTGGTCCGAAGTTAAGATTGACAATTGCAGACGGGATTTAAACACATGCAAAAAGGACCATCTCATATTAACATGTGTTTTGAAGCATATACTCGCGATTTTTTTTAACGATTTCATGATCTAGATCTAGATCAGATGGTCTTGATGTTTCCAAATAATGTGTGCCTTAATTGAATACAATTAAATGATATCTTAATAAACAGAACTTACGTTAAACTAAAACGTTTTACATATCGGGTGGTAAATATTAAATTCAACAACTAAGCTACATACATGTATTTGTATTAATGTATGACCATGTTAATGGGAGACAACAATGTTTCTATAAGCCCAAGCATATGATTTTGTTGACATCCCAGCATCACAAATAAATCCAAAAAGTTATCTTAGGTGCAAGGAATACAAATTAGAGATTGTGTTCAAAGCGACAGCCTTCAACAAGCTTGTACATGTATGTGTATCTGAAGAGACCTAGGCAATGTAACGCGTCAGCAATTTCCTGTGTAATTGTGTAAAGGCTTCTGGAGACTTAATACTTCCCGTCGAAACGATATATAGCCGATGTCAGTTCTTGAAGGGTCTTGTTGTCGCCGTTAATCCCATGAGTTCAAACAGCTACGATATTAGTATATTAACGTCAGACTTAGATCTCACTATATAGGAATTAAGTGTTGAGAAACCATCAACAATATTTTGGATGCCTGGCGTTTTGATGTAAGGTGGCGATTTTGTTTTTAAAATTAATTTAACTCTACTATTAAAAGCAAAAGACGTGTAATGTTATCGAAACGTTGCGCCCATGCTAATTTGTGCCGTTACTTCACGCACATTTAAAAATAACTATAGGTGCAATTTGTTCATGTAAGAACGATATTATCATGCTGCTGTAAATGGATTCCTGTAATGTTTGGGTACAGATTTTTAGACTAGTCCAAAATGTGTTTTCATTTATTTATTTTTCTCGTTAATAGTATATGTACACAAAATTAAAAAACAAAAACAACAATAGGAGCTCTTAAATAAGTAAGCGTTATTTTTTTCAAGAGGTGATACGACTGAATTTTGTGTTTACATTTTACATTAATAATAAGGTATATACATAATACATCAGCACATAACTAGAGCTTGTGGCAACAATGTCAAATATCAACGATGCCTCGTGTTGATTGGTGTAAAATGGTGTAATAATGATGTTATAGAAATTCCTACTTAAAGTTCAAAAGGAGGTATATACGTAGCCATTATTACGTTCGAAATGCAGATGCAAATGTTTCACCATAGGGAACAACGCAAGCAAAGCTTATGATGTACGTTGAACAATATATGAAGACTTTATCGGATCATGTTTTGTCTACGGACATACGTACATATATTGTAAGTTCGAAATAGAACATACATTACATAATGTTTAACATATGATAACCATTATTGTCGATACACCACTACATTTTATACATGCACGTTTAAATGTTTGTGTGTACATGATGTATGCACAGAGAGAAAGTCACGCACAGAGACGAAAGTTCGTCTACAAAGAGGGGTATTAAGAAGAAACCCAAATGTCAGAAAATAATGTATCCTACAGCTAAATGATTCGAAAGAACATAATAAGACCAATAAAAAAACATAAGGTTTTCTCCACAGATATTTTTAGATAAGGTTTATCTCACAGATATTTTTAGAACATGTACATAGGAACTGCTTTGTTTGGCCTTTCACCCCTGTTTAAAGGTCAAATGCACTTAAAACTAGTAGACGATTAAACTTGAAAAAGAAAACAAAATGAATCCAATGGGGGGTTGAACTAGGTTCTTTCGTGTGGTAGCCTGACACTCTAACCACGAGGCTAAAGAACGCACCCGATTGCGTAACTGTTTGAATTCGCAAGACCATATTTTACTACACAGCTGACGAAATCACTTGAATCCGTCATTTAGGTCATTGGGTACGCAGTCGTTTAACGAGTGTGTGAGTGTTTACGATGGATTATTTTAATATTATGAAAGTGAATAACAGTGTTGGGATATAAAACTGGAATGAAACTGGTGAGACTGCATTTTCGATTTCGTTAAAATGTCGAATGTACTCGATGTTTTGTTGTACAATTAATGGATTAAATTTAAGAAAAGTGTCAGTTAATTGTTTTAAACATTTCGAAGGAAATCGATGTTGAATTAAAAGGGAAATTTCGTTGATGAATAAGTCGTTCATTTGTCACTTGATCAAAGAATGTCTATCCACAAAGAATTGCCTGCTTACATCTAGTCCAAATAATTAGACGTAAGCTATCCCGCTTACGTCTAAACGGCTACCGTCGTTTTCCTATAGCAAATTGATTTCAGCTTTTTTTCAGTTTTTCTTGTTAAATCTTTGCTAATACATACAATGATCATTTGTTAGACAAAAATGAGAACGATTTCCTCTTAAATGTGTGAAATTGTGGAAGAACAACAGTTTTGTAGATTTTGAAAATAAACATAAACAACACACGAAGTGTATTTGTCGGTTATAGAATTACTTTGAACGAAATTAATTGTTCATAGGTTACACATGACCAATTGTTGTTATACAACAGACCAAAGCATATTTAAGCTTTCTGTACACTTTTCATAAATGAAACCTTTGTGTGTGTGTTAAAACCAGCAGTTGTATACATTAGTAATTATTTGAACAACATAGTGAAAGGTATGATTTAAGAAAATGTGTGTTTGTGAGGAAACAAGGAATAATACTAAATAACACATTTTGTTCAAAGAATATGTGGTAGGTTTTTATTTCAATCCAATATGCCACATGAAGCACACGAGGAAAACATATTTTAACAAGAAATAAACACAAATAAAACAAAACAAATATGCAAAACTACACACGTACGCCCGTTCAAGCGCACAGACACAAACACTCATACAAACAAGAACACACTCACAAGTAAACAAAACATACTTAAACGTACATGAACTAAACTTTTTTACATCATGAAAAAGCGGAGAAGCTCATTATGCGTGAGAAATAATAATAATCGAAACATTCTGTACACAATAATAATTATCGAATAGTTCCTTAAATCAAAATAATCAGAAGTGATCAGCATATAGTTACCGATCACTAAGCTCTATCGAAACGAAATATAGAACTTATTCGGTAATCATAACAAATATGATGCCAGCAAATTACATAGCAACAGAGATTTAAAACATAACTAACGATAAACATAGTATAAACATATGAACAAATAATAAATATCTCTGTACGATGTTTCTCTGTAAATGAACATAAACAGAAACGATCAGCATATAGATACCGATTAGTAAGGCCTATCGCAACGAAATATAGGACTTATTCGGTATAATTAGAACAAAGATGGTGTTAGTAAATTACATAGCAACAGAGATATAAAACATAACGATACACATAGTGTAAACATATAACCAAATCATAATTTACTCTGAATACAGTTAAACGTAAGAATCCAAAATACACATACACGCACACACACACAGTCACACACACGCATGCACCCACGCAGTCGCACACACGCGCGCACAGATAAAAAGTCACACACATACGCACGCACGCACGTATGTATCTACACGCTTAAACAAAACACGAATGGCTTTAAAAAAAGTGTAAAACCCCAGGAGCACCGATACGTCACAAAGTCACACCATAACCATTTATAAAGGCCACATTCCGCAGAAGACAAATACAAACATTTTACATGACTGTATTACAAAAACATTGTACGCTATTCCACTTAAAATGTGTCTTATTTATGAATTGTATTTTATGTATGCTGGCATGTAGGGAGACTACAAACAGTGAACACAACAATACAAATCTCCCATTAACGGAAATTGTTCGCAAGAAACTTTAAGTATGTAGAAAAGATTCAATTATTGAAATCCAAGCACTTATACCATTATCTGACAAATATGAGCCTCGCTCTGTGAAAAGGGGGTTTAATGCATGTGCGTAAAGTGTCGTCCCAGATTAGCCTGTGCAGTCCGCACAGGCTTATCAGAGACGACATTTTCCACCTAAACTGGAGTTTTGCTCAGATGAGACTTTTTTTCTGCGGACAATGTCATAAAAGCGGAAAGAGTCGTCCCTGATTAGCCTCTGCGGACTGCACAGACTAATCTGGGACGACACTTTACGCACTTGCATTAATCCCCCTTTTCACAGAGCGAGGTTCATATATATAAATTGGAAATATTGAATCAACTGATTCAAAGATGCAGTCCGATGTATTCTGTATTCGTGAACAATTTACATACTTAGTATTGCATGTGACACGAAAGTGAGTAGGATCATAGAGTTATTGCCAAATGAACAACTTTTCACGAATGTACCTGGGCGTTGAAATCAGAACTAGCTACGAACACACTTATTGTCAAGCATGTTTATTCACAATTGTTTTTTTTACTTACTGTCTATCACCACTTTCTTAAGCCTATCGAGGCGCAGCGACAATTGCTTGATTTTTGCTGCAAATCCACCTGGTTGCTTTGGGTTTATGTTATACACATAACCAGGAAATGCGTTATGGTAACGCGCAGGTACATTCGTGAACAGTTGTTCATCGTGCAATAACTCAATGATCCTACTCACGTTTGTGTCTCGGTTACAGTCCCTGTACCGATGTCGATATATTTCGTGCTGGATAACATTGGAATCGAACACCGAATCTAATGCTTCACCCAATGGACCGATAATCTGACTGCATCTTTGAATCGTTAGGTCCGTGTAACGACCCTTTGCTGCATCGAGCAAATCTTTGAACAGTCTGTTCAAGATCTCGTTCATAAAATCCATAGGGAGATTTCGACCTACACCACCAGCATAATTCACAGTTCTGTTGTGAATGAGGTCATGTCGCAGTTTTTCTGGTAGCCATCCATTGACAGCCGCTAGAAGTCGATGGGCTAGAATGACGTATTTTGGATGTCTGTGCCAAAAGAAGTGCACCAGATCAAACTTCCAAAAAGTCAGCATTGCTTGTCCGTCCGCTTCTCTAACAGCATCTCTGCGACACAACAAATTAAGGCCGCACCAAAGTATAGATTTGGTGTAGTTCTGCTTGAAGTCGACATTTGGACGAACGTCTTGACGTTTCTTTTCTACTTTTCCCTTTTTGCCCCTCATACTCCGACACTCATCCGTACAGAACCAGCGGCCTTTTGGTGGATTTTCGGGATCAATTCCAAGGCAACGCATATGATACCATTCTACCTTTTTGCACATTGTCTCTGCTGCGCAGCCAATCATTGGTTCATGTGTCCCAAGGTCTCTGCGACAATCGCAGTACTGGTATGGTACAATTTGTCTGTTTTTGCATTCAGAGGAACAGTACCACGGTGATGGTATGTTGTCTGGGTCCACCCCTACACACGCATAATGAAAAAATTCACCCCGTGCACATTGGCTGCGACATTCGCAACCGATCATTTCTTCATCAGTTTCCTCGCCACAACAAACGACATTCTCTTCTGTGACATCTTCGCGAGTCAGTTTAGAAACGTCAAGTGTCTGCCAAACTTCGTTTACAACTGTTGCTGTGATGTTATCAAAGTACTCTTGTTTGTCAAGGTTATTTGCCGTCTCTATACCATCAGGCGCAGTTTGCGGTCGATCAGAAGGACTGTTCATTTTCAATTGCTCCATTAAAAGCAAGCACACAAATCCTTCCACAATGGTCGCCATGAGTTCCCATGCATGCGAAAAGCATTCAGAAATATCGCTGCGAACCTGTCGAAAATTAAATAGGTTTTTAAGTTGGCAAATTGTCCCCCTGTCGGCTGCACTAGACTGCTTGAAAAATTCATCGTAGAAGTCTTGCAACAGTAGCATTTCTTTATGAAATTCTTGTGCAGCAGGCTCAAGGCCTTCAAGTCTTTCAGATGGGTCCAGTCCATTTGCTCTGACCTTGTGGGCATCGTTTCCACGCTCGCAACTGAGGCCGTCGCCGTAAACTATGAATGTAAATGGTTTATTTCTAACAACCGGAACATACTTCTGCAGCTTTTCGTTAATCCCAATTGCACCCTGTGTTGAAGATGGATCCTCGTTATAGACACCCAAGTTGATAATAAGGCTTTCCTCGTAGACTGCAGTGTATAATTGTGAACAATGTGGGGGGTCGCCTCGAAATTTTCTTTAAACCATTGTAAATGACGCGTGACTATTCTGCCGACAA
>VMBQ01001114.1:101966-203154 GCA_007657795.1 Dreissena rostriformis | reverse complement strand
GTTGAATTAATATTCTTTTTTTATTGCTATTTTCATTGTAATGCCTAGTGGTTAATATTTATTTACAGCTGCGTGTGGCATGAGTTATGTCATTATTTATGCGAATGATTGCAACATGTATTCAGTGGGGTTTAGAAATCCTAATAATCTCATAATAACTTCTTACGCGAAATATTGACTTAATCCGTGTCACTTAATTGTATGGTTGTATTACGATAAATGGTTCAACTACAGACGATGATGTTTTATGTTTAATAATATGGTATATGCCTATAGTACTTAAACATGCATTAGTCAGTGAATCACCAATTCTAAATTATTGTGTAAATTGTTTTCCTAATAACCGAATACGTCAAATATTAAAAATAATGTGTATGAATTGAGAAAATAGACAATAAGTGCGTAAGTGCGTAAGAGTTGACGTGTTTAATTTGTTAACTCTTCAAAACGTTTGTTGAAAAACTGCGTTTTAACTTTTCGCACTTTCCTCATTCCCAGATTGTATCCAACATTGAGGACATTGTTGATGCTTCGCTTACATAGAATGCATGTGTTCTAGAACTTGAGCTGACAATAGTTCCTGTTCCCCACTCAGGACGTTTTCTGACTATGTTCTTCTAGCAGAACCAGACCTAAGGTTTTGGTTGTCGATTGAAAGCACGATGATGGTTATTTATTTTGAGGGCAGGTTAATAGTTCAAGGTCAGATGTTTACTATAAAGCAATTGAGGGACTTTCCGAGCTATAACTTCCGCATGCATGGACGATTTTAAAAATAGCTTGGTAATAATATTAATCAATATCAGACGTTGTGGTATACATAAAGACAGCAAGTTATTTATAAGATCAAAGTCATACTTCAAAGTCAGAGGTCAAAAAGCTAAAATAGGTCTTCTTCGAGCTGTATTTTCCCTATGTTTTTTAACAACATCCTATATTTCTCATGATGTTTTTTATGCAATTGGTAAATCTATAATGGATAAGTATATGTGTAAGTGTAATTAGTTCAGTGCCAGAATACATGAGCCACCAACAGTAATGTTTTGTTCCAACATGCCATATAAGGCATTTTCTTTCATAAACAAGAGGTCAATGATTGTCGTAAGCAATATGACAATAAGCTTCTACAAATCATTACATTACTGAATGATTCTTATTATGCAAATTTATTACTGTTGTAGAACGAAAGACAAAACATACTGAAATAAAACCCTTAATTTTTTTATGAGAGTGATGGAAGCAAATTATAGACCCGAGTATCAATTTGCTTTTTATGTAAAATTGGGCTTTAGTGAAAAAAAAAGGTTTAATAACTCGAGTGCACATGGTCGAATATATAGCATCTCATCCAGAGATTTACTATCAATGGTTATACACACTATATGCCAGTTTGGTCAAGATTGAATGTACAATAAAGTGTTTACCTAATGCACACATTTTAGTGGTGTCGCTTTGTTGACGGTGAATACTTGTCTGGGGGTAGCCTTCTTTAAAAAAAACAACAAATAAAGTAAAACAACTGTTGCACTAGGAGCAGAGAAACATTATTATAGAAAGCGATCCTTTATTTATGGCAAGGGAACCACTTGCCACACGTAAAGACACAAAACAAATGCACTAGACAAGGCGCAGAAGGACATACGAAACGCACAAACTGAAGAAAACTGGCGTTCTCGCACTTAGCCTTTAATAATTAATTAAACAAGTTTACTTAAACATTTACGTCAAATCATCACGATTCAAATTAAAAAGCAATACAGAAAATAAATTTCAATTTAATTACCATTCAACTTCTCAATGGTTATATACAGACCCGAGCACAAGAACTGGAATTTTCTGACGCACAATGGAATGATTCATACTATGAAAAGCATTTAAAACAGAACTATTGGCACCAGTTGACCTTCATGCGTCTGAAAGAGTAAAATTAAAATTTTAAATTATAAATTATGTAACTGTTATATAGATAAAATATGTTTGTATAACTTAAAACAAATCTTTTTAAAACCTTTAATCAAACATAACGAACACATTAACTTCATTTTAAATGAACCGGCGATTTTAATTACACTGGATTCGACACTGATGTTAAATGCAATCAAGTTATAAAGTCATACAGTATTTTGTGATATAGTGCATTATGAGAAAATAAGACCACAATGTTTCATTTTTTATTAGAACACACAACATCGTTTTGTTGTGCAGTTCGGCCTCATCCAAAGTCGTTGATACATTGTGTAATGAAATGGTTAGAATATCCGATGTATTATCATAGTTGTATCACTCACGTATTTTAAAATGTACACAGTACATGGTTTCATCATTTTTCATTCAAGATGGTTCTGTTTACACATAGTGTGAACAACAGTACACATCAAAGAACATTCCAGATGCCATTGATACATTTTCAAAATTATTTAGGAGTAAAACACACGATAGTTTACTCTTGATACCGTTAGCATATGGTATGTTTGATTCATGTTGTACATACATACATGTATAACATAAAACTGCAGCTGATTATAAAATATCTGCAATAGTGCAACTGCTTGTTCATCAAATACAGTAATTACATGAATGGGAGATATTTAAAGCTTCCTTTGGCTAATAATCATTTATTGCTACTGAACGTTGAGTAATAATCAATCATGATAACATAAATAATGTTTGATGAATACTTAACGCTATCTTTTAACAGAAGATTCGTTTTGATTGTGTGTTACAAGCATATATATGTAGTTAATCAGGTAAATATTTAACTCATATAAGATCGATTCTGTCTTAATGTAATGATGACAAGCGCAGATAAATAACACTTACTTGAACATTAATGCTGTCAATTGTAGCAATTGGATTAAAAAAAAACTACTTAAAACAGTACACGAGCAATTCACACCTCAAACCCTTTTATACACACTTATTAACATCAATGCTTAAATAAAAAAAAATGTATGCGGTCTAAGAATTGAACTATCTAACAACCAAGGCTTTAATAACACGGCATCAAGCATTTTTTCTTTATAGAAACTCCTTACCATCAATTCTTAAATAAACGTTGACGAAAAGTTTTGGCTTCTACCAATAATTTTAACATGTTAATAAGCAGCGTTTACAATAATACATATGATAATGAAGTTAGCACTGAAATGCATTATATGAGGCGTTGTTCACTGAAGTATGCGATAAGGATCCCCCTCGCTTGTGTGTTCCATTATTGCCTAAATTAGCTTGTGTTTGAAAGCATCAGTGCCTATTTATTATGTCACTTTGACTTAATTCCTAATCGCACATCTCGCACAATTTCTAGTATGCTCACTTCGAAGTCATGCCAGCTGTTCTCGTTTACTAATTCATATAGTATTGTGTTCTTAAGACGCGTATCTACCTAACATAATTAAGATCGAGTATATATTGCAATAGGTTAAAAGTGAATTTTAAATTAAAATATACATTCATTAAAGTTATTTCATTGCTTTCGAACCCTGCTTGCCTGCTCGAATATGTGTTCGTTAAGTGTTTTATGTTTAATGTTTGTGTGAAACCGAATATTCATGCATACACAATGATTACCATAATTTATTTGGTATCATAACTTCTTACACGTTGTCTTCAATTTCAAAGGATTACATCGTATTAACGCCCACCAGTTCATCAGAATAACCGGGGTCTAAAGTATAAATGACTGATTTGTTTTTATGTTTTATTGTTTATTTTTATTTTTTTGCCGTTTTCCTCAGTTATATCTGTCAACTTCCCTAGTGAGCTGGTTTACCAAATCCAAGTGCACATATTTACGCCAGGAACTGAAAACTACCCTAATAAGAGGTTCGTGGAGAATTGTCGTAGAAAAAATGTCAAAAATAATCCCAACACATGCGACCAGGCCGGGCATCGACCGATGTTTTAGGGCGAACTATTTGGTTCGACCAAATCATGAGGTTGCGCATGGTTCAATATTTTTCTCACGAATTCAAATCAAGTGAAAATAACGAATCAACTGTTGTCCGAACTGTTTGTGGTAAGTTATACTTGGAGTGCGGAAATATACATGAATAGACGAAACACATTCGAAATGCATATACACCCTGCATCCAGTAATACATCCACAAGAACATATACAGCTGTTGAAATTATCTCCAAAGAAAAAGAAAACGGATAAAAGCGTCCAATCATATATCGTGTTCCGATATAATGAAGCCAAATAACAATAATGACGTAGATTCATACTGAAAAGTGAAAAGTTCCTTTTAGGTAGAAGTCAGATATCAAACTTCGCTATCACATGTTCTCGGTGTGTCCGTCGCCTCGAAGCATGAATTTGTCCTAATAATATGCTTTATAAGTTTACTTGAGGATATATTAAGTAAAGAGAGACCAACTGTTTTCACGTAATAAGCGAATAAAAGTATGATTTAAGACTAGATCTATTATGACTAGATTTATTATGTAAATATTGAAATTCTGTGGCAACGAATATACGGTGTTAAAGGTATTTTACAATGTAATCAATATTATTGGGGCATTCATGTTACATTCTGCTGGCTTATTTCCAAAATATAAACTTTGGGTTTGTCTACTTTTTAAACCAAGTAATAACTAGGGAACTATGTGTTGTTATTTTACAGAAACTTGAAACCTGAATGCAAGTCGATAATACTACTTCTGTACACATACAAAAACGATGCTTAAAACAAACACTATCTGTTTCAAAAAAGTGTTTATTTTATAAGGCTTTTAATGTGGACAGAGAAGACATGTAAACTAAATATTATTCGCAATGTTATAAGCAACCGTTTGTTCTGTAAATACATTCGTCCTCAGAAATGTAGATATCGTTGCATTTGCTGCACATGTGGCTGAGTGTTGTTGTAATGAAAAGCTGGAAAATAAATCTGTTTGGAATCCACAGATGAAATCAATTAAAGTAATAAATCACTATGTCTGCAAAATATAGTGGATATGCCAAGGTGGTGTTAAACGGAATTAGCACAAACCTGTTGGTTGCACTTTATAACACATTTTACGACAGCAGTATTTCAATGACGTTTGTTCACGACTAGTAAATGCGACCATCAAATAGGTTATCGTCGCCTTATAAATAACATTTCTAGGTAAGCAGTAAAGGAAACGGAACAGAAGCATGTAATTGTTGTGAAATATGGTATTATAATTTAAGATATATATGTCTAAATGTGTCAAACACAAATAAATGAACTAATTAATTGAAACATAAATTATTTCATCAGCCGTTTTACATATGTCTTATATGAACAGGCTTCACATATAAGCAAACGTTTTAATGTCATAACTAAACTACTAATGAATGATTGTAAATATCCCAGTACATGTAGGATTACACCGTTAAATAATATTAATATAAACTATGATTTATACTAAAACTCATCATTTATAGAAAAGATAACGGCATTATAACACATTCGATTCAAATGATAAAATGAAACGCACTGAAGCACTAAGGAGCGGTATAGAATTTCTACAGAAAATAAATTGTCCAGATCAGTTTGAAACGTGTAATCGATTTATCTTACAGTGCGCGTCAATGCACGAGCTTTGGTTCTTCCTGTTTTTTTTTCTTTTAACCAAAGATCAGTTTTCACTCGCATTATCTTGGATTACCATGTGGGTGAAATTAACTGTGCATATTTGTAGTTCGAAGTTGATGTGTTCCTTTCCTAGCCAGAGGCTTTATTATGAGTGGACCCAGAGTGTGCCTCAGCACTCCTACATAATTAATTCAAAATTTTGAATTATAGCTGAAATTTGCAGCTATTTCGTTGTTACAGAAATATTAATCAATTTTGGTGTGGTCTTGTGTTGTTGGGNGGGGAAGCCGGAGTACCAGGAGGAAACCTCACTTGTCCTGAATGATGACCACAAACCAAACTCACCTGCTGCCGTGAACGTGAATTGAACCTAGGTCGCCTATGTGAGAAGCGTTTGTACCGACCACGCGCTAGCCGGACAGCCTAATTTAACTGAGACGTAATTGATTTAATCTATATTAAAATGCTGCATACTTTTTTATATTTATCCTAAATGATTAAATGAATTTAGTAATACACGCATGAATGAGTTGTAACCATAGATATAAGTTGCTCATTAAGTATACATCGTACTCATTAATTCATCGTTCTTTGTTTGTTTTTGAGAATGATTAATCTTGTGTAACATTGCCTGCTGAAATGTGTTTAAAAATAATAATCCCAGTGATATTTACTTGCATAGATGTTGCTTGAATTGCTGTCTTTACTTCAACCGTTGTTTATATTTATAGCTAGGTCCATTTATAACAAACAAGGTTCATTCTCTAAACAAACTCGACACTACAGACTTCATTTGTTTTAAATTTAATATCCACTTAGCATCAACGCAGTATTAATCAGAAAATGACATACGATTAGGTCGCTGCGGCTAAAAAAGCGTTTTAGGTTTCAATAAATAGCCCATATAAATCATGAAGTGAAACATGAATATTGACAATGTGAAGTACGATCTCCCGTTTGTATTTCAGTTCGCCTGTGAATGTCATTTAGTATTATGGGAAGAAATTATTTGTTATTTAAAAGCGTAGAACATTTAAGAATCCCTTCATATGTGATGGTTCATTCCCCGAATACTGTCTTGTAAGTCTTTGGATTTTCGGAACTAAAGAATAATTATCCGTCTTTATAGAGTATATTTAGTGTTTATAATTATTAATCGCTCACACACACGCGGGGTTGAAAAGACAAGCGGCTTAAGTATTCCGAAGGCAATTCACTGCGAGGTTAACCAAGTCATTTGCAATTTATTAACATACAACTGATACTTCTTTGTACAGGAAATATGTTTCATGTAAAAGAACCGTATTGATATATAATACAAAGCAGAAATTACGTTTATATGGTCATAAATTTAATATCTAATAAAAATCACACAGCGGCTGGCCATGATGTGTTTGCCAGAAGATTTTGATGCAAAATATTTTCAGGAGCGCAATATTACTTCAATCAAGAGGTATGTCAGACTAAATATTTAATAATAAATCGTTGGTTAATCATTACATATGAACAGATATATAAAATACCAGGATTGTTAGTTTTAAATCAAAATGGGCATGTTAATGCAGTGTATTTATATTATACTTTAATGGGTTGTACGCATACTTTGGGCTTACAGCCATGTCTTAACAAGTTTGAAGACCCTTATAATTTATTTCGTTGTTTGACTGGCATTTTCTGTGCTCTCTCCAACAACTTTCATATTTTATTCAAAAAGCCAAACTATCTTTTTGGAAATAACTGTCGTGTGTAAGCATTTTCAAATTCAAAAAAAAAATATGTGTTTTTGGTTATACGTTTAAATGACTGGTACTGTAAACTATTGCATTCGGTTGACAAGCAGTTGCATTTCAATTCAAATTTACATATTGTAATACATATACATCATACCTCCCGCATCGAATTATTAAACTAGTTTAGTTTTTAAAGAATTATTGCTTCCTGTTTATTCGCACCAATTGTCCCAACAGTGTATCAATCTAACCTAAGCTCCATTAATTATTCACATCTGGCGAATGATCATAAATTATATTCATTCAGATGCATTTATTGCGATCGCATGCACTGTAACCGAATCATAACGATTCTGAAAATTGAAAATTACAGCCACAATGTAAATAGCGAATCGTGACTATTGGGCAAATTGGTTTGAATTAATTTATATGTTTATTGTCTGTAAAAAATCCGCCACGAAAAGCATGTTCATGCATATTCAGAACAATTAAAATACATTTCTTTGGAAACATCGTGACTAGTTATCGTGCATTGCCAACTGTCATGATCCTGAATTTAGAATGAAATTACGATGCTCATTTGAGTACATGTGGGCGTTTACTTCTTAATGATTTGAAATACACTTTATATTAATGCTATTATTATTATTCAAATAATGTCAGACATTAATATGTCGTAAACAAACCATGTTCGTTATAAATAAAAGTATTAACAACTTAACAAACCAACAACCTTCCAAATATAATATTTTTGTATTGTTTAAACAAAGATACTATCGTAAGTTGTTTATATTTTCTTAGAAAACAGACACTTTATTTACTGATTTATCATACGCTAAGATTCTAACTATAATTGAACACACAACTACGATAATACTATTTATGTGATAAGTTGTTAAAGTGCTCGTTTTGTTTGATCCACAGTTATTACTAGACAACACAACTAAACATTGCATTTTTTTCTTTCTTATAAGAAATGCTCAACAAATCACCTCTATGTGATGTTAGTTAATCAGATCACTGCTAAATTAAAGTACTTGAATGTCATTTAAATGAAATAAAACTTAGCTAAAGAAAGATTCAGTGACATATTTGTATATGATATGCATAAAAACGTATTATTAATGAAAACACGAAAATTGCAACATCATTCTTATGCAACGTTAAATTTTATTCAAAAGATAAGACCCCGGTATTTAGCAGAGGTATGGGTGTTCTTTAGGAAATATATTGCACCAATAAATCTGAAACGAGCAATCGATTCGTTTTGAATAACACATGTAAATCAGAATGACGTGCACTCGATTTGTCTTGTATAACACATGCGAATCAGCATATATGTTCTTCCTGTGGGATCTTAGGAATAACTACTTTGCATCTCTTTTCAGCGATACGTTATCAAGCGCAGTATCTTGGAAAAAAAAAACCTCTTCGGGTCATTTAACCGAAACGCAAAAAAGTAAGACTGGATAATTTATTAGTAATTTATCTAATTGTATGAGATGTGAATGCCAACAACGCAAGAAAGTGCTGTACTTATGTTTTTAGTTGCACATTACCGAATAACGAATCAAATTCAGTGTTTTCTTTAGAAACCATGTTGGTATATTACCCCCAGTACGCCTTCTGTATTTAAGAATCACCCAAGTTGTATAACAATAGAATTATATTGTCCATTTTTTCACAGCAATATTTAAAATTTCCCATAAGATTCTTAAGATAGCAGTCTCATTCCATTTAAATGAATTTTCTCATCAGGTCGATGAGGATCAATGATTTTATTATGATTCATTAATTGCAAACACGTGAATAAGATTAGAAATGTGTATTATTACCGGTGGTTGAAGCGCCAATCCTAAGTATAAACTTGCTCCAAAGCTGTGGCCACAGGCAAACAATTCAAGTACAAAATTCTTCAATAATTTACTCTTTAAATTAACGTACAAAGTAATGTCTTTATTACAAAAAGTTCTTTACCCTCGATGTTCGCGCGCAGTGTACTATAAAATATTATTTGTTTAACCTAATAGTATCTCTAATATTATTATGTAACTTATTATTACACCATATGTAAACGATGTTGTTATACAATAAATTCATTATAAATGTTTCAAACTCAGGTCTGTGCAATCTTGTTTATAATAATTAGTTGTGAAAAATAGAATGATGTGCAACCTATAAACGTATAAATCGTGTATGCTGCAAATTACGGGACTTTGCCACACATTGTATTATGGGTAAGGTCAATTACATTGTTTTTAAATAAAGCCTTTGTTCACTGATTCGTCAATTTACTTCATTTTATGATTCAATCGAAATATGCTGTGGAAAATATTTCACAAGCAAAAAAGTAAAATTAAATAATAATTCGATTGAATTAAAATTCTCTTTTATTTCTTTTTTCATTGCAATGCTGAGTGGATAATATTTATTTACACCTTTCTGTGCCATGAGTAATGTCATTATTTCTTCGAATGATTGCAGCATTCGTTCAATGGGGTTTGGATATCCTATTCATGTCTTACGCGCATATACTGTTCCACCATAGTGTACCTAATCCGTGTCACTTAATTTTATGTTTTAGTTAGGATAAGTTGTTGAAGTACAGACGTTCATGTTTAATGTTTATTAATATGGAATCTACCTATAGTACTTAAATATGCATTATTCAGTTAATAACCAATTCTAAATTACTGTGTGTATTGTTGTCCAAATTACAGAATACTTCAAATATTAAAAATAATGTGTATGAATTGCGATAATTTACAAAAAGTGCGTTAATGCGTAAGTGTTGACGTGTTTAGTTTGTTAACTCTTCAAAACGTTTGTTGGAAAACTGCGTTTAAACTTGCCGCACTTTCCCATTACCAGGTTATATCCAAAATTGAGGACACTGTTGATGCTGAGACTACATAGAATGCATGTGTTATAGAACCTGAGATGACAATAGTTTCTGGTCCCCATTCACGATATTGTCTGCCTATTTTCCTCTGAAAGTTCCAGACCTAAGCTTTTGCTTGTCGATTGGAAGCACAATGGTGGTTTGTTATTTTTAGGGCTGGGTTATATTTCAAGGTCAGATTTTTAACATATAGCACTTGAGGGAGTACCCGAGCTGTATCTTCTGAATGCATGGACGATTTAAAAATAATTTGGTAAGAATATTAATCCGTATCAGATGTTGTGTTACACACAAAGGCAGCAAGCTATATCTAAGATCAATGTCATACTTCAAAATAAAGAAGTGAAACTCCAGCTGCTGGAGCAGTATTGAAATCTTATTACAAACAATTAGTTGGTCCTTTATTTAAGGCAAGTGAAGTCAGAGGTCAAAAAGCTAAAATAGGTCTTCTTCGAGCTGTATTTTCCCTATGTATTAAACAACATCCTACATTTCTCATGATGTTTTTATGCAATTGGTAAATCTATAATGGATTAGTATATGTGTTAGTGTATAGTTTCAGTGCCAGAATATATGAGCCACGACCAGTAATTTGTTTCAACATGCCGTATGAGGCATTTTCTTTCATAAACAAGACGGAAATGATTGTCGTAAGCAATATGACAATAAGCTTCTAAAAAAACATTACATTACTGAATGATTCTTATAATGCAAATTTATGACTGTTGTAGAACGAATACATTTTGAAGATATACAACTTACAACTATGTAAATATCCAACACCTTCTGTGCAGCAAATCTGCAAAATACTCAGTAACATTTAAATTTGAGACAACATATACTGAACTATTACCCTTAATTTTCTATGAGTGTGTTGGAAGCAAATTATAGACCCGAGTATCAATTTGCTTTTTATGTATAATTGGGCTTTTGTGAAGAAAAAAGGTTAATAACTCGAGTGCACATGGTCGAATATATAGCATCTTATCCAGAGATTTACTATCTATGGTTATAAACAATATATTTCAGTATGGTCGGGATTGAATGCACAATTCAATTTTTACCTAATGCACACATTTCAGTATTGTCGCTTTGTGGACGGTGAATACTTGTCTGGGGTAGCTTTCTTTAAAATACAAATAAACTAAAACAACAGTTGCACTAGGAGGAGAGAAACATTATTATACAAAGCGATCCTTTATTTATGGCAAGGGAACCAGTTACCACACGTTAAGACACAAAACAAATGCACTAGACAAGACGCAAAAGTACATTCGAAACGCACAAACTGAAGAAAACTGGCGTCCTCCACTTAGCCCCGATAATTATTTAAACAAGTTTACATAAACATTTACGTCAAAGCATCACGATTCAAATTGAATAGCAATACAGAAAATAAATTTCAATTTAATTACCATTTAACTTCTCAATGGTTATATACAGACCAGAGCACAAGAACTGAAATTTTCTGACGCACGATGAAATGATTCAAACTATGAAAAGCATTTAAAACAGAACTATTTGCACCAGTTGACCTTCATGCGTCTGAAAGAGTAAAATTAAAATTTTAAATGATAAATTATGTTACTGTTATATAGATAAAATATGTTTGTATAACTTAAAACACATCTTTTTAAAACCTTTTATCAAACATAACGAACAAATTAATTCCAATTTAAATGAACAGGCGATCTTAATAACACTGGATTCGACACTGATGTCAAATGCAATAAAGTTATAAAGTCATACAGTATTTTGTGATATATTGCATTATGAGAAAATAAGACCACAATGTTTCATGTTTTATAAGAAAACACAACATCGTTTTGTTGTGCAGTTTGGCCTCATCCAAAATCGTGGATACATTGTGTACAACAATGTTTAAGATATCCGGTTTAATATCATATAAATGCATCACACGCGTATTTTAAAATGTACACAGTACATGGTTCAGTCATTTTGTCATTCAATATTGTACTTTATACACATAGTGTGAACAACATTGCACACCTAAAGAACATTCCAGATGGCATTGAACTAATTTAAAAACTATTGAGGAATATAAAGATGATAGTTTACTCCTGATACCGTAAGCATATTGTATTTATGATTCATGTTGTTTATAAAATATACATGTACCAGAGAAGTGCAGCTGCTGAGACATTATCTGCAACTGTTCAACTGCTTGTTCATCAAATGCAGTGATTACATGAAAGGGAGATTTGTTAAGCTTCCGCTGGCTTATAATGCATCGCCCCTGTACGTTGAGTAATAATCAATCAGTATAACATAAATAATGTTTGATGAACACTTGGCGCTATCTTTTAGGTTTATTTGGTTTGCAATTTTTATTAGAAGCATATGGTTAATAGCTTTACAATTTAACTCATAATAGGTTGATTCTTCCTAAATGTTATGATGGCATGCGCAACTAAATGACACTTAATTAAATAATTATGGTGTAAATTATAGCAATTTAATTTAGAAAACCTTACTTAAAACAGTACACGAGCAAATTACCGCCTGTATACAGACTCATTAAACTCAATGCTTCAATAAAAACGATATGTGGTCTTGGCATAGCAATACCTAACCACCAAGGTTTCAATAAACTGACATGAAGTATTTATCTTAATAGAACTTTCTTGCCACCAAGGCTTCAATTTAACACGTATGCGTTTGTGAGTCAGAGAACTTCATTAACATTAAGGCTTCCATAAAAAGGTATGAAGTATTTGTTGGCATAGAACTTCCTTACCACCAAAGCTTCAATAAACAGGGTATCCTATATTTGCCGGCATAGATCGTTCTTACCATCAAGGCTTCAATATAAAAACATACCAGGTCTTCGTTTGCATAGAACGTCCATACCATCAATTCCTCAATATAAAATATATCAGGTCTTTGTTGGGATATAACTTCCTTACCATCAATGCGTCTATAAAAAAGGGTACCAGGTCTTTGTTGGCATAGAATATCCGTACCATCAAGCCTTCGATAAAAAGGTATCAGGTCTTTGTTGGAATTGAATGTCCTTACCATCGAAGCTTCAATAAATACGGAATCAGATCTTCGTTGGAATTTCAGCTTCAATAAAAAAATGCTTCAGGTCTTTGTTAGCATAGAACGTTCTTAACATTGAGGCTTCACTAAAAAAGGATATCATGTCTTTGTTGGCATAGAACTGCATTACGATAAGCACATACGAACCGCTATAAATTGTGCGTTTACATTTTATTAGAACAAGAATGAAATCAACATTAATTTTAACGCCGATTGTCTTTTTTTTTTCAAAGACATTTCTTGTTCCGACTAAGTGTTTGTCGAAAAAAAAGGATCCCATATTGCGAAACTTATCAAAACGAAAACATCCAGCATAACCAGTTTCCTGTACGCATAATATATAATTATCTCATAATCGTAGATAAAAGTTAATTGAATTGCGCTAACTCATCTGAATTTAAGGCATAACACATCTTAAATAAGCAACACATATAATCAGTGGTGATAGACACGCTTCCAATAAAATAACAATATTTCGTTTTGTTAGGCCTTATATGTCTTGTTTTAAATTTATCAAATATAAGAAATGGTCGTTAAAATAATACACAGCATTGACGTTTTGATAACAATTCATAACATAAACAACTATAAAAAACAACACAGCTCTGATAATATAGTGTGATTTTTTTTGTGAAGATTGTATTTCTGTGGGCTGCCTTTCAAACAGACACTGTACTATCTCATAAATTAGAAGCCATTTTATGCATGACGATATAACAGCAATTCACTATGTTTAAATATATTTGTCTTGATTAACGTAGTTCAGCATATACGATACATGGAAACAAAGTGTGTCACTTATATCTACCGCAATAATAAAGTATTTACCGTACGTATAAAGTATAAAGATACTCAGTATTACCTTTTGACTTTCAATATATTAAATCTTATCTCTTTCAATTAGCTTGTTCGTTATTCAATAAAACATACACTATAGAACTTGCATTCTCAATAGTGTTATATTAAATTAAAAAGCACTAAGAAAACGTTTATGGTAACAATATTTAAAGACATTATTAATTCGATTTGAACGCTAAGCACTTACGCTATAAGAACCTAAAACCAGTTTTTGAAATAGCCTTTTCTTGGAATTTGGGTCGTTTACCGAGACGAAAGAGACAGTAGGGCTGATTAATTTTTAAGCCATTTATCCAAAATAATGAAATATTAAAAAACTTTAATTCTCAATAGTTTTATATTAAATTAACAAAGCACTAAGAAAACGTTCATGGTAACAATATTTAAAGACATTATTGATTCGATTTGAACGCTAAGCACTTAAGCTATTATAACTTATAACTAGTTCTTGAAATAACCTTGTCTTGGACTATTGGTGAATTTACCGAGACGAAAAAGATAGAAGGGCAGATTAAATTATTAGCCATTTATCCAAAACAATGCAATTTTATAAGTGCACGCCAGAAGTCATTAGTTTATTTTTTGTTATTTCCACGTTATTGGAACCCGTTATCATCCGAAAGGTTCATAATAAAACAGTTTAAAACGCGCTGTTTGTTTTGCAGTGCTTATCTCTGATATAGCAAAACTCTATATAAAATAAAGTGATTAAAAGTTGTATAATCGCTTCGGAACGGTCATATTTCTAGATCCAGAAATAGTAAACACGTCTCAGAATATACCAAGGTGATTTCGATGTTTTTACTGTATACAAAAGTAGATGCGTCCGGCCCATATCTTTATTGTGTACAATTCATCATGCCACAGAAAGTAATAATCCTTGCGCTCTAATTTGTAGCCAACCGCTTAGTAGATACATTGTTATTAAATTCAAATGTATTCTCTGTAATCGATAATTAATTTGAATCGTGATGCTAGGAGGTTATGTTAAGTAACACTTAAATGTCTTGTGANTATTTTACAAAATTGTGTATTTATTGTCAACATTAATTGAGTATAACTCTATATATCTTGTAATAATTCTTTAATTTCAAAATTCATTAATATAAGGCACATATTCAATCAATTGTTTTTTTAAGAGAAGCAAAGTTTGGCATAGATAAACTGAAATATTAATGTAATCACGGTCAACTTAAAGTCCAATTAATATAGTTTTTTTCTTATATTATAATTGTATTAGTTTAATTTTCACTTAAAGAGAATAAACTGAAACTTCCATATACGATTATGCATGAATTACAACGCAAAATGTAACCATCAGGTTCATGTGTTCAACACATGACCTTATAGATCATGTGCCAAGTTACGGTCTTACTACATGAAGCATTTTTTAATTCCCTTCCTTGATCTTTCACGGATCAATAATTTTATCGTGAACATGCTCAGAATGTATTCAAATGGTCACATGTACAAATTGTAAATCAAAATCTTTACTCATAATTGAGATATTCAAGTTACAAAAGATTTGCTTGAGAAAAGTTTTCAAGTGCGTGTTGAGTTAGGAAGGTCTCAAAGCGTTTATCGAAAAGCCGTAGTTTAACCATATGCTATTTTTCGACCTTTGACTTTGAAGTATGAGAAATAAGATAAAATAAGTGCTATAGTATGAACCCGTTGAAGACACTGATGTAACAAACCTGACAAGACCTGTGTGAAGGCTAAGGTATAGACCCGTTGAACACACTGATGTTACATACCTGATACGACATGTATGTAAGCTCTATAATCAACCTTGAAATACATTGAATTAAAAGACCTGATAATACCATGGTGAGTGCTTCGGTTTGCACCATTTGAACAATGTGATGTAGCAACGCTGATTAGACCTGTATGTGTGCTCATGTATGAACCATTTTAACACACTGATTTTACAAACATGCTATCAACTGAGTGTGTACTTATGTATCAAATCACTGCTTTTAAAGTACATTTTATTTTGATCGAATTATAAAATTATGCGCTGTGTCAAAATTTATGAGCAGATTGATTTGTGATTTCATAATCCAAACATCATTTGGGTCAAGAAATCTGCAATCAAGAAGTCTGTTACATCAACATGTTTATTACGTGGTTGTACGATATGGATGCTAAACAACATTTAATGCGCACACTCCTTGGATTGGGAGATTGTGGAGTATGCATTGTCATTAATTTCTCGTTTTGATCGTGTATGGGAACAAGATTGGATTTTATCTATGGATAATTATTCCTAAATTTGACATTTGTACTTTAAGAAGTACAATTTTTGGTGCTGGTTAATGGTTTCACAATATAAGTCTAAGACATTCTACGCAGAGAAAAAATAGACCATTGCTTAACGAGCCTCAGAAAATCGATTATTATTATCACCATCATCGTCATTATTATCATTATAATCAACATCATCATCATCATCATCGAACCAACACAATTATCATTATGATCTGAAGCAGCAGCATCAGTAATTGAAGCAGAACAGTGTTGCATTATAAACAAAATACACTAACAGTGGCAGGATGAATTCAGTATTTAAAGCAAGGACATCAGTACCAAACGTTTGCATTTGTTTGTATCATATTTGATAAATCATCTTAAAAATATCAACATGCTATGTTTCGGTTAAAGATGGCAAGTCAAGTAAATGTGAAATCAATAAAAGAACCGAGTTAAGAAGTGTTATGAAAATTTCCTTATACAGACACATGTAAGAAACATTGGAATTGTAATGCATGGACAATATGCTTATTGTATTGAGACTGGTGTATTCTCACATTTCGCAAAAGGTCATGAATTAAAAGCATTCATTTGTTGATATATTTATCAAATTAAATTGGAAAAAACACAGTGGAAACATTTAAAATTAGTGCATACACTATAGCAATTATGTCTGTCTTTGTCGGCATAAGTTGCTTATGATATTCGAGTTGTATATGCTTATGTAAATACAATGCAAATTATATTGATGACGAAACAGGACACATGAAAATAAATCTTTGTATATTAAATAACATATATTACGTGTCGAGAGAGTACACAATTATATTAGATATTTAAGTGTTAACTGCAATATCGGTTAAGCCATGCAATCGTTATTTTACAATCCGCCAAAATCTATGGAAATAATGATCTTGTTGATTGTTAGCGAGACGGTTTAATTGAAGGATGTTCACACAATTATTTGTTTAATCATAAAACGCCGGATGCAGAATGACAATGGTGGTTTGGAATGACTGAAAAAAAAAACATTGAGTGATAATTCAATCATGCATATATTTCGGTGAATGATGGCACGTCAAATTTATGTGAATTCACTAGGAGTTAGTAGGTGAAATGAACTTTTCACAATATAGATACATAAACTTTGGAATTGTAACTCATGGGAAATGTGCCTATTGTTTTTCGACTGGTATATTTTATATTACGCGAATGGTCACGAATGAAAAAGTATTTTGTTGTGATACCTTTGTCAAATTAAACAAGAAATAACACTGTGGAAAAAATAAAAAAAATAGTTCTTAAACTTTATTAATTATGTCCGTGTGTCTGTTTTCAGCTTGATTTGCCTTTGATATTCGAGTTGTAAATGCTCATTTAACTTGAAGGCAAATGACATTAAAAATGAAAACAGGAAACAAAAATCTTCGTTTATTTCATAACATTGATTATGAATCAAGAAAGTACACAATAATATTAAATATTTAAATGTTAACTGGATTTCAAATATCGATTAATTCATGCTTTGGTTATTTTAAAATCCGTCAAACCTATTTAATTAATGGTATTGTTGATGCTTAGCGAGACGGTTTTATTGTTGGATATTCACATAATCATTCGTTTAATAATAAAAAGTCGGATGCATAATGAAAATAATGGTTTGGAATGAGTGAGGAAACATACAGTTCTAATTCAATTATGTATATGTGATCTGTTTTGTTATAATATTTTGTGTGTGTGAGCTGTATCTGTTGTTGTTCTCCCAAAACTATCCATAAACTGTAGTAGTTTCTAGACGTTGAAATGTTTTCATATAAAGTGTAGTATCCTCTTAACATTATAACCATAAAAAGAAACGAATAACAAGAATGTAAAAGTCGTATCCTAGGCCGTGAGCTAATCAATATGGGAAATTAAAAATATCTTATTTTCGTATTTACGGCCTCAAAATAATTGCATTAAATGGCAGTTTGAATTAAGATATATTCGTTTGTAAGGAGATGCATTAAACAATGATATTCTTTATCTATGCATGTCAAAGATGCATGTAAAAAAAGCTTTGCAATAAATAAAACAGTGATTGACACCTTCCTGATCTTTTCCAGTTTTGCACATTGTGTGTCCATTCCAAAACTGTTGGATATTCACACAATTATTCGTTAAATCATTAAAAGGTCTGATATAGAATGATAATAATGGTTTAAAATTACTGAAAAAAACATACCGTACTAATGCAATCTTGTATATGTGATCCGTTTTGTAAGATACATTCTGTCTGAGCGGAATTTTTATTTGTTTCCATGTTCCTCCAAAATTATTAATGAGATGTTGTACTTTGCAGACGTTGTATTTTATCCAGATAATGTAATGTAAACATAATAATACTTTACATACTTAGCACAAAAAGAAACGAATACCAAGAAGTGTAATAATCGTATCCAAGGCCATGAACTAATCAATATGGGTAATTTAAAATATGTTTTTACGGCCATAAACTAATAAAAGTGTCAGTTGAAATTATGATATTCGTTTGTAAAGAGATGTATTGAATTATTGATATTCTTTAACTATGTATGTCTAAGATGTATTTAAGAAACGCGCTGTAATAAATAAAATAGTGATATTTTCCAGTTATACACATTGTGTGGCCATAAAAACCCAAGTCTTTGATTGTGTTAATATAGAACATAAATGTTTTAGAAAGGTCACTATCTATTTCTTATGTGCTTATGATGTGGCAAGGACAATTTCATGACAACGAAGTTTTTAATATTATATTGCTTTTGATATTCGTAATTGAAGCACAATTTATAACATGTATTGATTGTATTGCCTGATTCCAAATAAATAATTTGGCATGTTCAATTCTTAAAAAGTAGGCGATTAGCACCGACGATATTTTGTATTACAGAGTACAGCACTTACATTTTGTACTAACTCGATTATATACATTAAAATTGTAACGAAGAATCAATGTTTCATCGTAATTAATGCCGTTTTATGGTTAAATAGGGCTTAATGCATGTGCGTAAAGTGTCGTTCCAAATTAGCCTGTGAAGTCCGCAAAGGCTTGTTAAGGACGACACTTTTCGCTTATAAGGATTTTGTTGTTTAAAAATGGTCTCTTCTTAATGAAAATCCAGTTAAGGCGGGAAGTGTTGTCCCCGATAAGCACATGAGGACTGCAAATGCTAATATTGGAAGGATCTTACGTACATTCATGACGCCAAGTTTTCCCAGTACGAGGATCATTAATGTTATTTTACCGATAATTGATCTGCCTCATGCCATACGCTGTATACATCAACAGTTTACTGGATTGGCATTTGCTTATTTTTATAGCACATATCTTAGGCTTTGTCTTGGTTATACAAGTCTCATCAGCAGCACTTTTAAATGCACAACAGTGAGACAAATGCAGACTTGTGACTATGGGATGTTAACACTTGTCCAAAACGATTTGCAATGCTATAAATATTTTCGCTGTTGAGTCTTGAATAGAGCTCCCTCGTGGAACATGATTTTGATACGGGAAGAATTATTCAAGCCCATACTCGAATTATAGTAAATTATTGAGGAATATGTAAATATCATTAGCTCTATAATGAATATCTATTATTTGTTTTGAATGAGACTTTGTTAATATCTATTGTTTGTCTGCACATAAAGTAATCTGAGGATTTCACTTTGGGCTTATTCTTCTGTAATGTTTGTACTGGACGACAACTTGATACTGTATTGGCAAAACCGGTTGGCGTTGAAGGCAGTGATTTGTTTTAAATCGTATCAAATTATTATAGATATACTGTTATTCAGAATTAGATTGTGTTTCACATTTACGGTGCTTGGTTATTTAGAATAACCTACGAAAAATACGAAGCATCAATGGCATTTCATAAATACGTTACTAGTTTAGTAAGTAGATGTGTTTCTTTATGCCAAAACAGCGTTGCAGACAAAGCATTTAATATCTCTATGAACATTTCCAAGTCTCTTGGTGCCGTTTGAGCATCTGCTAGATGTTGTAATTTGAAAACAGACACATATTCATGTATTGCATACTGGTTTTCTTTATAGCCATTATATTCCTCTGAATGAAAACGAATAACAGGACGGTGGTGTGAGTGTTTGCGCATTTGCATAGGCGGTGTAAGGGGAGGAAACGGCCTACGCTCCCTTCCCTCGGTATAATTTGCCATCGTTCGGCTGTTTTTACATCACTTGAAGTCAATTTACAGTTAGTTATTACAATATGTTTCTGTATAACGTAACAATCGCTAAATTGTTCATTTCCTTTGAGCATTTTGTTTCGTTAAACATGCGATAACAAAATTACAGCAACATATCGTCTGTCGCAAACCGAAAAATGATTGCTTTTGAGAAAAAAACAGACAACTATCTGAAAAAACAGGCATCGATCAGAAGTGTTTGTTTAAGTAGAATAAAAGAAGGTGAAGGTTATATCGTACAGACGCATATATTAATTTGACTAAATGTTTGTGTAAGCCATTATACCTTAAGAGTACCCTTGTGCTGTTTGAAGCGTTTTTACGAGTAACAAGAGTGAACTAGTATGCCCCCTAACCCAAAATACAGTCCCGCGCCTTGTGTGCGTGCACAATATAAAGCTTTCTCATATAATAACATCAATAGTCAAAGTGATTAATCGTTAGTTTTGTACATATGCGCAAACCGGAAGTCATGACGTCGGGGTCACATGCTAAACAATAGCACCAATATTTGGGATCATGGGGTATCGAATTTTGAAAATACATTTTCAATGAAATGTTTTGGTATATGTTGGACGTTTATATGTAAGCAATACGAAAACAAACCCTTTCCTTTAACCTCTTTGTCACAGTGAATTGTAGCCTCACAGCAGTTGACCATTTTTTTCAGCAAGTCACAATGTGTTGTAAAATTATCGCTTAAACGATTTACTTGCGAATTTAAGCATGCATTGTCCATGTCATCCAAGTACTGAAACCGCTAGTGAGATTGCTTGCCACGTTTCATACTTAAATGCTTTGTTGGGCATTATTGCTCGTCGGGTCGTCCTGAAATCTTGCAAGTTTGGTACACATAGATGAATAATGATGCCGCTGGCATCATCGCAACAAAATCGTGTTCTACAGTTTTACTAGTTTTAAGTCGCATCATCTGTAATTATTCGTTAATATTGAAGTTATGTAAGATAAAAATAGTCCCGTTCCCACGCTAAACGACGAGATCGCAATGTTGAAAATGAAATTTAACTTACCAACGGCGGGGATCGAACCCGCAATCCCCGGCTTAGAAGACCGGTGCCATATCCATTAGGCCACGGTGGCGTATACATTTTAGTTTAGTACTCTGATTTAAAAGTCATAATTTAGTGTGAAACATAGCTTTAAAGTCAGAATTAATATGCCTTTATCATTGCTTGTAAACGTGTGTACACGTTATATGTAAACCAAACGTACATTGATCTACTGTAGCCTACTGTAAGTTGAACAATAACGTGATATAGACTGTGAAGAAGTCATAATTAACGCTGCGTAGAGGTTGAATTTGTTGTGAGAAACGTACGTTCATCTCGCGCTGCTTGGACAAATCAATCTACAAACCAAGCAAACCAAGCCAAATAATCACTTACTTTAACAACTCTTGAGAAACTTCGCCATAACTGTTGCCGTTCACAATTAAACTCCAACAGAATTATGAATTTCAAATCAAAGTTGATCTCTTAGACTCATACACAAGTTAAGGCTGCGTGACGACATGAAAGGCGGAATGACGCAGGCATACCCAATGCGTTAACCAAATCATCGAATAAGAAATTATTGGCAAAGCATGGTGCACACATATCATATGTGTCAAGTGGCCGAAAAGAAAAATAACTCACTGTAATACCAAACTACCAATTCATCGCTTTAACTATTGAAGTAATTGTATGAGATATTTGTAATTTGTGCACGCACACCAGACGCGGGTACAGTTTTTCCGGTTGAGTGGGTAGAATAACTCACTCTTATCCCCCGTCGAAGTTTGATTGTGAACGGCATATTGTCATCACTCAGTACTCCTACCTTATAAGCTTGCGGATCACAATCGTACCTTATGAAAGTTATTATATTAATATACGTCCGAAAGTTTGACAGTATTTTGAAATATAGCTGGCATTTTGTAGCGTATAACCTTTTACAGAAATAGTATCCAGGATTAGCCACACGTTACTGATCGTTGTCTTCCTCTGAGAGTTAAGGCGAATATATTATACGCTGCTTTGCACTCGGCACTTCATTTGCAAATTACAGGTGTTTCTATCTGGCACAGGTTGATCTCTATTTTAGAAACGATTACATGCGGCTAGATAAGAATGTTTCAAATAAGTCCATCGATTCGACACGATCATCACGATCGGGTTCCCCGAGCAAGAACGTTTCTGGACACAATCAAACGGTATCCTTCGTTAATCAAGTATGAATACGCTCCGTGGCAATACGATTATGATTCGGTTGCGATATCTTTCACGATTAAATGGATTGTATTCACGATAAAAACCACGACTGAACCCGAACGATATAAATACAGCCCGATTGTGTATCGACCTTAATTCTTGAGATGGCAACATAGTGTACCATAACGTGACATTTTTTCTTGAATAAGATCGACTGCGATCAACGCCATGTTAAAGTACGAATTAAAACGATTTCTCGCCCAGTGTTACGATACGGTACAATATGATACGATGATACCGACGAACAATTTAGCGCAGTTTAAAGTGTTATTCGTATAAATATTGAACCGTATAATCATTTACAACGATTAACACGATTGAAATGTCTAACAAGACCACCACGGTGCTCTCACAATTAAGACCACGAGGGGCAAATCGTGACAGTGAGAACATAAGAGTGTGAATAGAAAAGCGTTACTTTTCCCTTGCGATGCGTTACGTGTCTGGCCTCGTTCAAGTAAACTTGGCGCATGATATAATTGCATTCGTTGGTTATCAAGAGAGCTATCAGTTAGTTTCTCTGTTTGACAAATTTATTTGGTATTGTGCAGGTTATGTATGCCGTATTTTCTCTGCTATTTATACAGTGGTAGCAGACACATATATTATATAAGTTGCATTTTCCGGAACGGTTATTTACATGTATGGCCTGAGGGTGCGCAAGATAAGCAGTGAAATGTATCTCGTTGCAAGCAATTTTTTATATCGATCAAATGGAGTGCTTTTGGTTATGAAAAGTGACGGAAATAGGCTTCGTCTGCATATTGTTCAGAACTGACGATATGTTTTTGCCATGAGTTAATCAGTTGCAATAATGTATGTGGTATACCCACCGAAACGGAATTCAGACGGATATACTGGATTCACCATGGACGACGGTCCGTACACTAGTTTGGCTGTCTGTCCATACACACGCAGTTCTCCAACAAAGTTGTCCAAAAAAGTTAAATATTGAATTTTTAAAACTTGCATGTAGTTTCACATTGTACATGAAGTGCTTCACGTATACTTTCATAATTTTTATTTACATAACTGCAAACGATATTCGAATGTTGTTCAACTTAGAAATTCAACAATATTAGGGTGAGGGATAGTTGTCACCTTTTCACAATTTCAAGTGAATACATGGTCTAACGCTTTGCTTATGTTTGTTGATTATTAAGTTTTCGAGAAATTATCTAAACTCATCAATCTGGTAATAATAATTATTAAGACCGAGGCAGTGAACAAAGTCCTGTGAAAGTAATTGTGTCTGCACTATTCGAATGAATGAACGACGAGAGTTGAACAGCCTATATATGTGTTACATGTAATGGATAGAATTTGTTTTTTCAGGTTATCTGTGCATATCATACTTTCCCACGTGTCTGAGAGATATCATCACACAGGTTTATTTGTCTTCATTCTTTTAACGTAACAGTAAACTGGGAATAAAATGAAATCGTAAACACGAAACCACACTTGACATATAAACCAACTATTATGTTCGATTTGATTACACGCGATCTTTATCTAAGTTCCACTGGTTCTAATCCAGCGACATTATTTTATTTGGGTTCATATAAACTTCTACAACCGATTGGTCGATTTTGATGAAACCTTTAGAAATTTGGTAAATTCATAGATGACACAATAACTACCACAATAACTCAAATTTATCCTGACCGCTTGACAAGATGGCTCAAAAAGATTTAAACAGAATAATCTGGAACCTACATCTTATTAAAAAGGGTAATTTGAAAATTAGAAAAAACAGTACTTTTGCCCCGTTTCTAGGAAGCAAAGGTTGAATAACGAAAACATTCACAGAAATCATGTTTAAGTTGTCTGACTAAGGTGAGTAAATCATGACTGATTACGCTCCGTTTTAAAAGCATGGTCACAAACACATAAGGACATGGCATCTTGCGGGCGGGACATTAATTATCCACTCAGTTTCCTTTTATTTCTGACTTTCTTTACTTTAATAACACTAATGCGCCCTTTTTCTATGTCCTTGCAAACATGATTCGTCATGCATACCATTGTTAATACAGTTCAAATATTTACTGTATTAAATTTGTTTCTATTGCTTATTTCTTGTTCTTTGAATTTCAGTGCAGACCTGGTTCTGTGTTTTGATGCGAAGAAAACCAAATACATGCAGTACCTGACCCATCTGTCACGTTAGTTTTGTGAATAAAATATCTGATTGAGTATTTGAAATCAGTCTTCTGATTAAGAATTTTTTGTCAAACTTTGAAAATGTGTAGAAAGCACAAACATTATAAAGAGTTCACAGACTTTAAACGTTTAAAAAATAATCATATCGTCAACAAAAAACTAAAGGTCAATCTATTAGTACATGAATGCGTAAAAAGGCAGATCATTGGAAAGGCTACGTACATAATATTCTTAAAACTATAATGTTAAATTTTGTATTTATCACAAGCAGTTTACATGCCTATCATAGAAAAAGACAACGAACACATATAATAGACAACATTAACAACAAGACATCGATGATTCATGATGTTTCTTGAATGAATATCACTCAAGCCAATGATGTTAAATATAGTTCAGAACTCGGAATAATGATCGCGCTCGCTATAATTTGCATCACCATAAAGCAAGATCAAGGTCATCCATCCGTGGCGACCTTTGGCGGTATACCCACACTCTGATTGGCGTTTGTGTGTACGCGTTTATTTGTAATCCCTCGCTTTCTATTCTTATAACTCTTATTTGAATACGTCCAAGTTGTTTAATTGGCTTATATGGGACTATGTATTGCTTCTTTTCTGTATTATCCTAGTCTAATTCATAAATATATAAATGTTCGCCTTCCAGGAGATAGACGACATTTACACACTGAACTACTTTTAACCCGGTGCTTGTGGCGGATCAAAATTGGTAAATCGCGTGAGTTCCAGGCATTAATGTCTTGTCTGATTTCCTGTCTGCTCTCATAGCACAAATTGTCCAATCATCTTCATTACATGATGGACAAATCAGTAATCGATATTGTATAGTAAAAAAGGCCATACATTTTCTTAGTAAACATCTTCAAGTATATAGTTATTAAAATATAATACATGTTTTTTTTTTAAAGATTATATCAGTTGTTCCTGAAAGAATATTATGCTTTTAATGTTTACCTTGATATATATTCTGGAATACTTTGTACTTAAATATATTTCAATATTAAAACCCGTTATAATATACCAGTGGAAAAATAACAACCGCACTTAAGCTCAGTATTATTTAATGTCCTTTGTTGGTGTATATTGTTTGCAATATGTTCATTAAAATGCTTGGTTATAACTCTTCCTGTTATACGCATGTTGAGGATATTCCGTATACATTTAAATATTAAAAGCATTGAAACATTATACATATGTTTCGTCGAAATTTAGGGACGTAGATATTATTTTCTCGAAAAGGAGGCCAATATTTTGAACTACTATAACATTAAACAATCATTTACGTGGGACTTGCCTTTCACATTTTGCAACGTTGTGTGCATTTGAATATTAATGATGCTATTGACGTATCAAAACCAGGAAACATTACACGATATAGCACGCTGGTTTTTAACAAAGCGATGAACAGATTACAATGCATACATAGTGTGTGAGTGTAGCTTAATTTGTCTCGAAAGCCGATACGACGATATGGACATCCCGTGGTTTGTTTTTGTAGTTATTTGTCTTGCGTATGTTACTCATATATTGACAACGCTCCCAGTGACTAGGTTTAGTTTATTGTGTTAAGCAAAGTCAACGTAGAGTCATTTTAAGATTGTTTTCAGGATGATTTGTTATCTGATAAGTTGTCGCTAAATACTATTTTAATTCAATTTATCATGACGAATAATATTATATCCACAGGAAAGATTTGTAATCGGATAATATGTTATTATATATTGGTATATTAAATGCTGCTTTAAGAAAGGATAAATTTAGTTGTTTTTTTTATTCCAAGCTTTACTTAGTACATTATTATAGCTTAATACAATACCTAATTAATGAAAATAACGACTCTTAACTTGATTTTAAACCTTAGTTATGTTAACGGTGTAATTATTTAAACACAAAACTGCTTAGGTATTTTAAATGAGAGACAATTTGACAATGTAGATCATTTTCATTTAATTTAGAACAGATGGCTTATCAAAAGCTAGTTAGAATTTGTCCGACCTTTCTAGAAAGTGTGCACATTTAGTACTCAAAGCAGTTATCAGAGGTGACTTAATTGTAAATCGCTCATAGACTGTTACAGTATAAAACTGGTGAATGACTACTTCACACGGGAACATAACTTTCGCGCAAATCTGTCGGCCAAAAATCACACGATTCCTAAGAATGCAAACAACATATTTGTTTGTGTGAAAAGGCGGTTATATGCATGTGCGTAAAGTGTCATCCCAGACTAGCCCGAGCTGGCCGCACATACTTATCAGGGACGACACCTTCCGCCTTAACTGGATTTTCGTCAAGAAGAGTCTTCCATTAAACGAAAGATACAATAACAGCGGAAAGTGTCGTCGCTGATTTGCCTGTGTGGACTGCAAAGGCTAGGATATACGGGGACGACACTTTACGCACATGCATAAAACCCCTTTTTGAAAGAGCGAGGCTCATTTGTTCGCGTGAAATTATTCCATTCGGTTTATCACGTGTCATGTTAAGGGAAAAAATAACTCTTCACAAGATAAGACTATTCTCATTATACCGTGCTCTGCTAGTCTAGGTATGCAATAATAACGTCTTTCAAAACATCAAAACTTATGAATAAATGTACTACATTTACAATTAATACATATGTGTAAGATTTGTAGTCCTATTGTTAAAGAAAACATTTTGGCTATTGTTTTTTTAACTAGAACACTAAACGTGTTATTTTCAATCTATTTTTTTAAAAAGAAAAAATGCATTCACAACACCATATACAAATTAAAAAACAAAGAGTTAAACTAAAAAAATGTATATTACAACAAAAACAGCTTTAACTATGAAATAAACATTAAACTGTTTGAACATTATAAAAATCATGCGCCGTCTATGCAAACTGCGTGAGTGAGGATAGTATAGCTTTAAACTTTATTTTTCTAAGAAATGTTTTAATAAATTCCCACATCCAGTTCGAAATAGGTACATGTAATAAATATATGGTTAAAAGTTCATATTGTTAAAAACAAAAAGAGTTGGGCCTTAACGTTAAACATATACAATTAAAAATACATTTATCTAGGTGAAATACATCGGAATACGGTTGAACTATTTTAATGACCGGATCAACCTTTTGCAAACACGAACACATGTGAGCTCAAAACAATTTACTTAAAATACAAAAAAAACTAATGATTATTTATTTGAAGAAATGTACTGTAACCACACATTAAAACACATTGATTTGAGCATTAAATGTTATTCCAAAAGAAACAAAGGGGTTTGAATATCAATCGTTTGTATAATGCACCATAGACCGAATTCAACATGGTTCTAGGCTTTGTTGGAATTCCAGTATTACGTTATACATTAGTCTTTTGTTTGAATGCCATATATTAAATGTTTCACATAGCTCTACGACTTTAATTATCCCAGTGCTTTGATCTCCAATGTTATTTCTATTGAAGTACATGTAATGCCAACGAGCTTTAATAGATAATTGCAATGTTTGAACTATATTTCAAGTTGTGCACGCCTAGTACACATTCTGTCTTCGCACAATTATAAACCAAAAACAACATTGTAAGAAACGTTATGTGCATACTATCCAATTAATAACATTAAACATGCCATTAATTATATTTGCTTTGTATTGCATGTTTGACACACGTATGTTGGTTAAAAATAGAAATAACAAATAAAAAACATATTTTACTTTTATTTCATGCATTAATTTGAAGGGCTTTGGTGATTCTTTTGTAATATTTATTGATACTTGAACTAGCCAGTTTCTTCTCAGACCTATATTGAACAATTTTATTTACAACCTTTGGAAGCCAATCATTTGATTACATTTTATAATAAAAAAAATATGTACAATAATTCAGACAGAGATCGTGCATTTAGTGCAATTGCGATTACAATGAAATATTTGACATCCATTTTGGAGAGAGGTAGTTTGTTACAAATTTAAATGTTTGCCATGGTTATGTTTATATTAGTGATAACCTTACCGTGTTTCAATGTTCTTTAACAAAGTTAGGATGCCAACTTAATATCCTAAAACAACCAACATGTCGATGAAAAGCCATTAAAGTCGTATAAAAACCTATATTAACCGATAATGCGGTATTTCAAATTATATTACTTACTATGTTATCAAGGTATGGGTTTTAAAAACAGAAACAACACATTATCTTATAGACTTTCTGTGTAATAAATTTCTCGTCGCTGATATTTGAAAATATGCGATAATACACTTATAGATATCCATATTATGTTCTTGTCACTCTTTGTTACAATATTTTGTAAATTGTATAGGGTTTTATCATTTATTATTTATTACATTTGTGATGGGTCATGCCGATCTTTATGTGCAGGGGTCTTTCTGTAGTTTGGCCAAGAAAGAATATATTACTTATTGTTGTGAACCATCAATTGTGATATTTTTGCATCTTTATAGTTCTTTTGCAACACAGTTAACTTGAGCCGCAATGTTCATAACGCATACACCTTTTTCTAGATGTTAACCTATTATTGATGTATGCTTTATGCTAATGCATTTTTGGCAGGGTCATACACACCGCTATCAAATTCTTCGCGTATGTAAATAGTTAAGTTACCTGTGGACTACGTAGCTACACGTTGTTTATGAGAAAGGTGTGTTGTTCCATAGTGGTATATCATGGCGTTTCGAGATCGATTGTGCAATTAACACGTATCGGTTTCTGCACCAATTTCACGGTGCATAGTTATGGCCGGAAGAACGTTAGGCTGTACAACAAATATGCAACCTATGTTCTGAGGGTTGATATATTTAATTTCCACAGTTGGTTAAGATATACGACGAAGAAACAGAGAGTTATTTGCAAAAGTGGGTTAGTATTACAAATCATCCAAGTGTATAGTTTGTCTTAAAGTAAATGATTACGCATGCATTAAAATAATAATATTAAAGTTACCACGTCTGTTATTCCGTACGATTTTTGAACTTAGCATAACTGCATGATTTCGGGAGGGATTTTACAAGAAACTTCATAACTATGTTGAAAAAGAGCAATTAGAGAAAGTGCCGATCATAAGGACTGCTATTCGTGTACGATATTACGGAGATCCATCCTGGTATTTATATTGCGATGCATAACCATTCAACGTATTTAAGAATTTCACTGTAATGTATGAAGCTCTTTGAGACAAATAGACCTTTTCTATCTTTTCTACTAACACACTTTCGAGGGTATTTGGTACTTAACTTTAACCGTTACGTAATAAATATCTAAGAATAATAGCATTCGTTATACATCTCACAGCATAAATATTAATTACTATACAACTGTCAATTAAATGAAGAGGTAGAGAATACATACAAAACATCATTAAACATAAAATCATGATTAAAACTGGGCTTATTGCCCTAAAACTGTCGATTCAAAGGATTTGACCTTTAGGCCTAACCTTACACTGACTTCACAAGTATATAATAATGTATTTATTGTACAATATTAAAACTGAGCTAACTTATTTTGTTTGCAAACGCCAGTTATGTGTAATGTGATACTTGCGTTAAACATATGTTGTACGCGCGGTACGAGCTTGTGTTCGACTGTACGACAGTTTGTTTGCATACTTTTATGTGCACTTGCAGCTCGAGGGAGCGACACAAGCACGTGATCCAGAAATATCAGAGCGTCATGGATGATTGATTTAAACGCATCTCCACAGAAAATGTTTTCAAGCAACACAGTTCGAAAAATTCAGATTGATACCTTGAGCCGTATTTATGAAAATGAATAATACAAGCGTGGTGTGCCTTGAAGCGTATAGCTGTACACGCTCCAATCGCGTGCCAGTTTTGTCAAGTACGAAATGTAAATTGAGCGGTTTTATAAAATACATTACGTATTTGTGTATAGCGAATGGTCCTGAAGGGTTTATTATCAAACACAGTTAATTTCTTACACATAACGGGGCCATACCATAATCACTCTCTTAAGAAGAAATTAGGATTGTTATTAACATCTTTGTTTACGATAATTCAACGAATAAACTGGACGGTAAGGCTAAAATGTCATGTCAGTTAGTAAAGAAAAAGTTAACAAACAACGTCTTTACATATAATCAATTCATATTCCTATAAATCTGGACCAATGTTTAGTCTTTGAAACCTTTACAATTTTAAGAGTAATAAAGTATTGCGCACTTACTAACGTATCTTGTTATTTTGAACTGAAAATAAAAACACTATTTTACACTTTCATGCCATTTGCGTTATAACAGCATCGATATGGAAAGCCTAATTATCATTTGTTGAAATCCGTTGATATAACATTGACTTATTTTGGTTTCATTTCAAAATTAAGTTGGACTGGTTTTTGGTCATGAACCGAAACGCTGCAAATACTATTTCCGTATTGCCTCTGTGCAAACATTCTGCAACGCGTTATTGAGTAATGAGCATACATAATTTATCAGTGGGATTGAGTCTTTCTACATATATGAATACCTTCGGTATAACGAGCACAATCGCAAAGTATACATATGACAAGTATGGTTTATTGGTAGTCGGTTGTAAATGCGTCAAACGCAAATGTAGGCATGATTTATTACAATACTTTGTATGGAAATAGTGATTTTCTGTGTCAGCATGGTTTGAAGTGTCGTAAGAGTTGATTGGAGCTCTTGGTAATGTACTCAAGGTTATGGGGCACTGTTCAAAGTGTAACGTTCACACGATGGAGTGCCTTATTTCATTAAGATAATGTTTACGATGGGCTACTCTTTAAATCAGGAATAAATACAACTGAAAGAACGTGAAATTATAGCACACCTGATATTTATCCAAACACCCATATATATTCGATCATATGGAACACAATATTTTAGAGACATTAAAACTGAGTGAATGTTGGTGATACTATTTGTTTTTACTGAAAACAATACTTAAGACAACTGTTTCGGCGAAGGGTTTACTTCTATGACTGCTTTATGTAGACGTATACATGCCTATACAATAAATATTGCTCGCTGCTGCATAAGCATCCGGCGTTATGTGCATAACATTTGATACATTTGTCCTGATACCTGTAGGCAACCTCGCATAAGATGCACGTGTTGCATAGTTAGCATGAAAGCATGAAAAGCAAGTTTGATTATAACTAAGACAATTCCACCAAACGCAAGTAATACACTTGGATCAATAAATACAAAAGTGTGTATGTTTTACGATGCTAAATCGGCGATAGCAATTGTCTATACAATTTCCTTTATGAAACATTTACTTACGTCAGTATGTCAATGATTGTTTTCGGAACGAGTGAAGACAGCAATTTCCTGTAAAATGTACTTTGTTAACAAAATTAAAGGTTTGACATTGAAATGTACCGGTCGAGTATATTGAGCAATTTTATGTAGTTGGCTTTTGAAGAAGATTCCCAACAAAATCGTCTACATAGTGTTTTAAAGATAGCTAAATCACGAGATTCGGATACATACTAAAATATTATCAAGGAAAGTAAAAAAAATAAATATTCAAAAGCTACACGTCACTTGAGAAGCAGAGTACCATTCAAGCTTTTCGTTAAATATAACAATGTCTGCTCAGCATGACATTTCGCATTGTTTACAATTGTGTTATTTAGAAGTACACGACAGACAATCAACTAGTCAGCTGATACATGGCAACAGGAAAATAAACTTTCGTATATTAAATAACATTGATTACCAATCAAGAAAGTTCACAATAATATTAGATATCCAAGTGTTAACCCGATTTCGAATTCGGATTAAATCATGGTATGTTTTTTTTTTAAATCCTTCAAAACCTATTCAAGTAATAATCTTGTTGATGCTTAGCGAGACGATTTTATGGTTGGATATTCACATAATTATTCGTTTAAAAATAAAAAGTCGGATGCAGAATGGAAATAATTGTTTGGAATGATTGAGAAAACATACAGTTCTATTTCAATAACGTATATGTGATCTGTTTTGTTAGAGATGTTCTGTGTGTGGGCAGAATGTTTTTGTTGTTTCCTATGCGATAGTCATATCGTACTGTCGTCATCGTATTATCTCATTGTCGCCATCGTACTATGGCACTGTCGCCATCGCATTGTCGCACTGTCGCATTGTCGTCATCGTACTGTCGATTGTCGTCTATCGCCTTTCGGTACACATGCGCACATTGATTTTTTCCTAGATGGAGCCACTTCTAAAAATACTTTACAGTTCGGCATCAATACCCATTCTATAACTTAATAAGAATTTGATTTCATTATAACTGTAACCTCTTTCAAAGCACATCTGTATAAAGTCATCTATTTTGTTTCTGCAATAAGAATAGTTTGTGTACCGGAAGGCGATAGTCGACAATGCGATAGTACGATGGCGACAATGCGACAATGCGATAATGCGATAATACGATGACGACAGTGCGACAATACGATAGCGACAGTACGATTGTACGATGGCGACAATGCGACAATGCGACAGTACGATGACGACAATGCGACTTTGCGACAATACGATGGCGACAATGAGATAGTACGATGGCGACAATGCGATAATACGATGACGACAGTACGATGACTATCGCATTGTCGCCATCGCACTATCGCATTGTCGCATTGTCGCCATCGTACTATCGCATTGTCGCCATCATACTATCGCATTGTCGCCATCGTACTATCGCACTATCGCATTTTAATGTGTAACCACGATGACCTTAACGGTATTCCGTAGTTTTGTTAGAGATATTCTGTGTGAGCGGAATTTGTATTTGTTTCCTATTTCATCCAAAATTATTAATGAGGTGTTGTACTTTGCAGACGTTTTATTTTATCTAGATAATGGAAAGTAAACATAATATCGCGTTACATACTTACAAACAGAAACGAATACCAAGAAGTGTTATTGTCCTATCCAAGGCCGTGAACTAATCAATATGGGTAATTTAAAATATATTATAGTCGTATTTACGGCCGAAAAATAATCAAAATTGGCAGTTTGAATATTCGTTTTTAAAGGGATGTATTGAATTATTTATATTCTTTAACTATGTATTCTTGAGATGTATTGAATTAATAAAAACGCTGTTATAAATAAAATAGTGATATTTTCCAGTTATACACATTGTGTTTCCATATAAACCCAAGTCTTTGATTGTTTTAATATCGAACATAACTGTTTTAGAAAGGTCACTATATTGCTTTATGTGCTTATGATGTGGCAAGGAAAATTTCATGACAGCGAAGTTTTTAATATGTTATTGCTTTTGATATTCGTAATTGTAGCACAATGTATTGCATGTTTGGATCGTATTGCCTGACCTCTTCCATCTGATTACCAATACATAATTTGGCATATTCAATTCTTAAAAAGTAAGCGATTAAAACCGACGAATTTTTGTATTACAGAGGACAGCATTAACATCTTGTACTAGCGCGATAATATACATTCAAATTGTAATACAGAATCAATGTGTCAGCATCATTAATGCCGTTGTCTGGCTGAATAGGGCTTAATGTTTGTGCGAATAGTCTCGTCCCAGATTAGCCTGTGATGTCCGCAAAGTCTTATCAGGGACGACACCTTTCGCTTATAAGGATTGTTTCGTTTAAAAATTGTCTCTTCAAAACATAATTCCAGTTAAGGCGGTAAGTGATGTTTTTCTTGCACTGTTATTCAGAATTAGATTGTGTTTCGCATTTACGGTTCTTGGTTAGTTAGTGTAACCTATCATAAATACGAAGCACCAATGACATTTAATAAATACGTAACTACTATAGTTAGTAGATGTGTTTCTTAATGCCAAAACAAATTTGCAATTATGTAATTTGTTTCTTAAAAAGCGTTGCGGACAAATATTTATATCTCTATGAATAATTACAAGTCTCTTAGTGACATTTGAGCATCTGCCAGATGCTGTAATTTGATAACAGACACACATTCATGTATTGCATGCTGGTTTTCTTTAAAGCCGTTAAATTGCCCTCTGAGTGAATGAATAACAGTACGATGGTGTGTGTGTTTGTGCATGTGCATAGGCGGTGTAGAGGGGGGATGGAACGGCTTACGCCCCTTCCCTCGGTATAATTTGTCATGGTTCGACTGTTTTTTCCATAACTTGAAGGCAATTTACAGTGAGTTATTAGCATATGTTTCTGTAGTACGTAACTTTCGCTAAATTGTTCCTTTCCTTCGAGCATTTTGTTTCGTAAATTATTTGATAACAAAAGTACAGCAATATGTCGTCTGCCGCAAACCGAAAAATGATTACTTTTGAGAAAAAAAACAGACAACTATCAGAAAAAAACAGGAAACGATCAGAAGTTATTGTTTAAGTAGAACAAACGAATGTTAAAGTTATATCGTACAGACGTATATGTTAATTTGACTAAATTTTAGTGTAAGCCATTTTCACGTAAAGATTACCCTTTTGTTGTTTGAAGCGTTTTTACGGGTAATAAGAGTGAACTATTATGCCCCCGTAACCCAAAATACCGTCCCGCGCCTGGTGTGCGAGCACAATATAAAGATATCTATGCAATAACATCAATAGTTAAAGTGACGAATCGTTAGTTTTGTACATATGCGCTAACGGGAAGTCATGACATCGGGGTCACATGCTAAAACATAATCATAAGCACTAATATTTGGGAGCATTGGACATCGAATTTTCAAAACCCTTTTTCAAAAGAATGTTATGGTATATGTTGGACGTTTATATGTAAGCAATAAAAAAACAAACCCTTTCTTTAAACCTCTTTGTCACAGTGAATTGTAGCCTAACAACAGTTGACCATTTTTCTCAGCAAGTCTCAATGTGCAATGTGTTGTAAAATTATCGCTTAACGGATTTACGTGCGAATTTGATCATGCATTGTCATGTAATCCAAGTACTGAAACCGCAAGTGAGATTGCTTGCCATGTTTCATACTCAAAATGTTTTTTTGGGCATTATTGCTCGTCGGGTCGACCTGCAATGTTGCAAGTTTGGTACGTATAGATGAATAATGATGCCTATGGCATGATTGCAAATAAAAGGTGTTCTTTTAGTCGCATCATCTGTAATTATTCGTTATATTTAAGTTATGTAAATAGTCCCGTTCCCACGCTAAACGACGAGATCGCAATGTTGATAATAAAATTTAACTTACCACCGGCGGGGATCGAACCCGCAATCCCCGGCTTAGAAGGCCGGTACCTTATCCATTAGGCCACGGTGGCGGATACATTTTAGTTTAGTACTCTGGGTGCACAGTTATAATTTAATGTGTAACAAGGCTTTTAAGTCAGAATTAATATATAAATATGCCTATAGCATTGCTTTTAAACGTGTGTACACGTTAAATGTAAACCAAACGTACATTGATCCACTCTATCCTACTGTAAGTTGAAAAATAACGTGATATAGACTGTGTGAAGGAATCATAATTAACGCTGCGTAGAGGTTGAATTTGTTGTGAGAAAAGTACGTGCATCTCGCGCTGCTTGGACAAATCAATCTACAAACCAACTCTTAAGAAACTACGCCATAACTGTTTCCGTTCACAATCAGACTCCGACAGAATTATGAATTTCAAATTAAAGTTGATCTCTGAGACTCATATTTTAAATTAAACAAATTAGGGCTTCGTGACGACATGAAAGACGGAAATACGTCGACATACCAATTACGTTTACCAAATCAACAAATAAGAAATTATTGGCAAAGCATGGTGCACACATATCATCTGTGTCAAACTGCCGAAACATATAATAACTCGCTGTTATACAAAACTATCGATTCATCGCTTTAAGTATTGAAATAATTGTATGAGATATGTTTTATTGTGCACGCACACCATACGCGGGAACGGTATTTTCGGTTAAGCGGGTAGAATAATTCACTCTTATCATACGTCGAAGTTTGATTGTGAACTGCATATTGTCATCACTCGGGACTCCTACCTTATAAGCTTGCGGAACCACACTCATACCTTTTGAAAGTTATTATCTTCATATAATTCCGACAGTTCGACTTGTGTATCAAACACTACGTTTATGCTAAATTCCCACGGGCTTGTGCTCCTCCACGAACGCCAGGAATGGTAACACGTTACTGATTGTTGTCTTTGTCTGAGAGGCGAATAAAGGATACGCTTCTTTACACTCGACTGAACACTGCACTTCATTTGCAAATTACAGGTGCTACGATATGGCACGGTTTGATCTCTATTCTAGATAAGATTACACGCGGTCAGTTGGAAGTGTTTCAAATAAGTCCATCAATTCGACACGATCATCACGATCGGGTTACCCGAGCAAGGACGTTTCTTGACGCAATGAATGATATCCTTCGTTAATCAAGTATCAATTAGCTCCGTGAAAATACGATAAGATTTAAGTTGCTGTATCTTTCACGATTTAATGGATGGTAGTCACGATAAAAGCTTCGACTTGACCCGAATGATATAAAACAACCCGAATATTAATCAACCTTATTAATTCTTGATATTGCAACATATTGGACCATAACGTGACATTTGTTTCTGGCATAAGATCGATGGCAATCAACGCAATGTGAAAGTACAAATAACAACAATTTGTCGCGCTTTGTTCTGATACTTTACAAACCATGTCGCAGTTGATCGTGTTAATCGTATTAATTTTGAATCGTTCAATCATTAATACGATTGATAAGAGCCTATACTGTCTGAACGGACCACCTCGATGCTCTCACGATTAATACCACGAGGGGCCAATCGTTACAGTGAGAACATAAGAGTGTGAATAGAAACGGTTTGCTTTACCCTTGCGATATTTTCTCTGCTATTTAAACAGAAATGCATTTTGCTAGAACGGTTATGTTTGGCCTTAGGTTGCGCAAGATAGCAGTGAAATGTATCTCGTTGCAAGCCACATTTTTAGTTGTTCGCGCTAGCGATAAACTAATGTAGAGGGAGTTTTGCAAGCCAGTGTGATGCTTAACTACGCTAGGAACGAAAACCACTGCATCTGCCTGTTTATAATTCACCACTGGTACACTGCAGTCTTGCGGATTGTCTTCTCTTAAACCCGCTGTTTACATTTAAATCACTAAGCGGTTTATCGAGTGTGTATGTAATCAATAGTGTTTAACAGCTTGTTCTACGACATTGGCAGGTTTATCATTGAAATATGTACATATTGGCTGCTTTCAGGGAAAACGGAATTAATGCATGTCAAATAAGATTAATCTGTGCACATTTATTAGCCTGGGCAATGCGCACATTTTGTCTAAGTTATCTCTATAACATAAATATGAGGATAAACAGTGCACACACATGTCGACCTGTGCTTAAAGACACACACTTTATAAATTTGAATGTGTTCATTTTAAACTTGCGATATAAAAAGCTATAAAATAATTTTGAAAACCGAGTTGCGTCTTAGATTATGCAATAGCGAACAACTTCAGTGCCTTATGCGCTTTGATTGGTTTTGTCTGCAAGATGTTTCCGTACTGATGATAGGTTTTTGCCATGAGTAAAATCAGTTGCGATATTTGCGTGCTATATCTGATGGGATTTTTGAAAACAGTCTTCTGATTCAGAAAGATTCTTAATACCTTTAAAACGTGTAGAAAAAACAGACATTAGGAACATTTCTTAGACTGTAAACGTTTAAAGAAATGTTATCGTGAAAATAAAACTAAAGGTCAATCTTAAATGTGTTTAAAGGCAGACGATAGGCAATGCTACCTACATAGCATTCTTAAAACTATTATTCAATTTTGTTTTTATCACAAACAGTTTAAATTTGTATCGAAGTAAAATTTTACAAATACAAAAAATAGACAGTCACAAAAACAATACATAAGACGATTAAACATATTTGTGGTGTGAAAATGTTGCATATAGTTTCAGTATTCGGACTTATGATCGTTCTTGTTTTTATTGGCATCTCCATAATGCAAGGTCAAGGTCATCCATCCGTGGCGACCGTTGGCGGTATACACTTAATCTGGTCGGCGTTTGTGTATACTCATAAATGTATATATGAGTATATATACTTATACACTTGTATACTTGTGATTCATCAATATCTGGCCTCTCTTTTTACTCTTATTAGAACTAGCATAGGTTTTTAAATAGGCTTGCAGTGGACGTTTTATTGATTCTTCTCATTTACATTATAGTCTCATTCATGGGTATATACATGATCGCCTACCAGGAGATAGACGACACATTGAACTACTTGCAACCTGATGCTTGTGACGGATAGAAATAAAACACTCGCGAGCATTTCAAGCATTAATTTTTTGTCTAATTTCCTGTGTGCACTTCCAGCACACATTTTTTATCTTCATAACAATATGGGGCAATCTGAATTCGATATGGTATAGTGAAAAAGGCCATACATTGTCCTCGAAAATATTTTCAGGTATAAAATTATTAAAATAGCATACATGTATTTAAACAAAAAGATTATATCAGTTGTCTCTTAATGAATATTATTATTTTAGTATTTGCCCTGATATTTATTCTGGCATACTTTGAACATTAATACATAAGACCTATTTTATTGTTAAAACCCGTTATAAAATACGTGTGGAAAAATAAATACCGCACTTTAGCTCAGTATTACTCGAAGTCCTTTCTTGGTGAATATTGTTTGCAACATGTTTTTTGAATTGCATGTTTTTAACTCGTCCTGTCATAATCATGCTCAGAATATTCCGTATACATATAAATATTAACAGCATTGAAACAATAAAGATAAATTTTGTTGATATTTGATGACGTAGACATTATTTTCTCGATGTAGAGGCCAATATTTTGAACTGTTGCCCGGTTGCCGTTATTCTGAGGGCATCAGTCTAAAATAAATGATTCTATACTATGGGAAAATAAATCGACAGCTCCCAAATACCAATACAATATATAATGTATTATCTATTTTTAAGAATGAATGAAAGACATTTTGCCTAAAATTGTAAATGTTAATATTTTTTATATTAAAAAAAAAAATATTATTAAATTGAACAATCACTCTAAAATTAAACAACAATTAACGTGGGACTTACCTTACACATTGCGCAACGTTCTGTGCATTTGGATATTGATGATGCTAACGACGTATCAAAACCAGGAAACATTGCAAAATATAGCATTGTGTGTGAATGTAGCTTTCGTTGTTTCGAAAGCCGAAACGACGATATAGGCACCCGTGGTTTGTTTTTGTAGTGTCTTACGTATGTTATCCATATATTTACTGTCGCTACCAGTGACCTTACTATGCGGTTTAGTTTAGTATGCGGTTTAGTTTAAGTGAAGTCAACGTAGAGTCGTTAAAAGTTTGTTTCGCAGGATGTTTATTATCTGCTAAGTATTCGTTAAATCGGTTCATCGTGGCGAATGATATTATATCAACAGGAGAGATTTCCATTCGGATAATTTGTAAATAATATATTTACTAAATATATATGTATATTAATTACTGCTTTAAAATTGGAAACATTTAACTTTTTGTATTCTGAGCGTGGGCAGGCACATGATTTTAGCTTATACAAGTATTAATTAGGAAAAATACGACTCGTATATTGATTTTATACCTTAGTTCTTTTAACTGTGTATGTATTTAAACAAAATACTGCTAAGATATTTTAAATGAGAGACAATTTGACAATGTAGATCATTTTCATTTAATTTAGAAGATATCTCACACAAAAAGCTAGTTAGAATTCGTCCGATCTTCCTAGAAAGTGTGCACACGTATAACTCAAAGAAGATATCAAAGACCTGGTTTAAAATTTCTCCTAGACTGTAACAGTATAATAATGGTGAAAGACTACATAACATTAGGACATACGTTGAGCGCAAATCTGTCCGCCAACAATCCCACTATTTCTAAGAATGCAAACAACAAAGTTGTTTGCGTGAAACTATACCATGCAGTTTATCACGTGTCACATTATGGGAACATAACTCTTTACAACATTAGACTACTCCACAATGCCGTGCTCTGCTAGTGTAAGTACGCAATACATACGTCGTTCAAAACATTACTTATGAATACATGTTATACATTTACAATTCAACATTGTTCTAGGCTTTGTTGGCATTCCAGAACTCATTAATACATTAGTCTTTTATTTAAATACCACATATTTACATAGCTCCACGATTTCAATTAACCCAATGCTCTGATCTTCAATGCTATTTCTATTGATGTAATGCCAAAGAGCTTTTTATAGATAATTGCAATGACTGAACTATATTTCAAGACAATTTTGCATGCCTAGTTACACATTCTTTCTTCGCACAATTATAAACCAAAAAACAACATAGTAAGAAACATTATCTGTATTCTATCCAATTAATAATAATAAAGACAGCATTGATGTTTTTGCTTTGTATTGCATGTTTGAAACACGTTTGTTTGTCAAAAATGAAAATAACAAATACAAACATATTTTAATCTTATTTAAAGCATATATTTGAAAGGCTTGGGTGATTCTTTTTATAATTAAGTGATACTTAATCTAATGCGTTAGCCAGTTGCTTCTGAGACCTATATTGATAAAGTTAATTTACAACCTTTGAAAGCCAATCATTTGATCACATTATACAATAAAAAGCTGTATTTGTTTTTAGAAAGAGATCGTCCATCTAGAGCAATTTCGATTACAATGCAATATTTAATATCCGTTTTATACAGAAGTAGTTCCTATTAAAAGTTAATGTTTGCCATGGTTATGTTTACATTAATGATTACCTGAGTGAACTTCAATGCTCATTTTGTCTTAAATAACGTAACGATGCCAACTAAATATCCAAAAAACATCCTTTCGATGTAAAACCATTATGGTCGTACTAAAAACCTATATTTTAAATTACATTTCTTTTATGTTATGAAGGTATGAGTTTTATAAAAAGAAACAACACATAGCCTGATAGACTTTCGGTGTGATACATTTCTCATTGCTTATATTTGAAAATTTGAGATAAAACACTTATAGATATCCATATTAAGTGCTTCTCACTCTTTGTTATACCTTTTAGGAAAATTGTATGGGGGTTTTGTCATTTATTATTTATTAATTTTGTGATGGGTAATAAAGATTAAGATGTACATGATTCCTGCTGCGGTTTGACCAAGAAGGAATAGAACACTTATTGTTGTGAACCATCCAATGTGATCTTTTTTTGCAGCTTTAAAGTTCTTGTGCAACTCAGTTGGAATGAGCAACAAATTTCAAATCAAAACCGCATACACCTTTGTCGTGATGTTTACTTATTACTGATGTATGCTTTGTGTCTAATGCATTTTTTGGCAGTGTTATGGAATCCGCTATCACATTCTTCGCATATGTAAATAGTTAAGTAACCTGTGGACTACGAAGCTACACGTTGTTTATGAGATAGGTGTGTTCTGCAATAATGGTGAATCATGGCATTTCGAGGGAGATTGCACACTTATCACGTGTATGTTTCTGCATCAATTTCGCGATATTTATGACAGGAAGATTGTAAGGATGTACAACAAAAATGCCACCTATGTTTTGACGGTTGATATATTTCATGTCAACAGATGGTTACGATATAAGACGAAGACACATAGAGTTATTTGCAATAGTTTATAATTGCTACAAATTATCCAAGTGTATAGTTTGTCTTTAAGTAAATGATTACGTATGCATTTAAACAATACTATTAAAGTTAATACGTCTGTTATTCCGTACGAATTTTAAACTTAGCATAACTGCATGATTCCGGGAAGGATTTTACAAGAAACTTCATAATTATCTTGAAAAAGAGCAATAAGAGAAAGTGCCGATCATAAGGACTACTATTCGTGTACGATATTACGGAGATCCATCCTGGTATTTATATTGCGATGCATAACCATTCAACGTATTTAAGAATTTCACTGTAATGTAAGAAGCCCTTTGAGACACATAGACCTTTTCTATCTTTTCTACTTACACATTTTCGAGGGTATTTGGTACTTAACTTTAACCGTTACGTAATAAATATCTAAGAATGATAGCATTCGTTATACATCTCACAACATAAATATTTATTACTATGCAACTGTCAATTAAATGAAGAGGTAGAGAATACATACAAAACATTTGACCTTTAGGCCTAACCTTACACTGACTTCACAAGTATATAAGAATGTATTTATTGTACAATATTAAAACTGAGCTAACTTATTTTGTTTGCAAACGCCAGTTATGTGTAATGTGATACTTGCGTTAAACATATGTTGTACGCGCAGTACAAGCTTGTGTTCGACTGTACGACAGTTTGTTTGCATACTTTTATGTGCACTTGCAGCTCGAGGGAGCGACACAAGCACGTGATCCAGAAATATCAGAGGGTCATAGATGATTGATTTTATCGCATATCCAGAGAAAATGTTTTCAAGCAACACAGTTCGAAAAATTCAGATTGATACCTTGAGCCGTATTTATAAAAATGAATAATACAAGCGTGGTGTGCCTTGAAGCGTATAGCTGTACACGCTCCTATCGCGTGCCAGTTTTGTAAAGTACGAAATGTAAATTGAGCGGTTTTATAAAATACATTACGTATTTGTGTATAGCGAATGGTCCTGAAGGGTTTACTATCAAACACAGTTAATGTCTTACACATAACGGGACTATACCATTATCACTCTCTTAAGAAGAAAATAGTATTCTTATTAACATCTTTGTTCACGGTAATACAACGGATAAACTGGACGGTAAGGCTAAAATGTAACGTCAGTTAGTAAAGAAAAAGTTAACAAACAACGTCTTTACATATAATCAATTCATATTCATATAAATCTAGACCAATGTTTAGTCTTTGACACCTTTACAATTTCAAGAGTAATAAAGTATTGCGCACTTACTAACGTATCTTGTTATTTTGAACTGAAAATGAAAAAACACTATTTTACACTTTCATGTCATTTCCGTTATAACAGCATCGATATGGAAAGCCTAATAACCATTTGTTGTAATCCGTTGATATAACATTGACTTATTTTGGTTTCATTTCATAATTAAGTTGGACTGGTTTTTGGTCATGAACCGAAACGCTGCAAATACTATGTCCGTTTTGCCTCTGTGCAAACATTCTGCAACGCGTTATTGAGTAATGAGCATACATAATTTATCGGTGGGATTGAGTCTTTCTACATATATGAATACCTTCGGTATAACGAGCACAATCGCAAAGTATACATATGACAAGTTTGGTTTATTGGAAGTCAGTTGTAAATGCGTCAAACGCAAATGTAGGCATGATTTATTACGATATTTTTTATGGAAATAGTGATTCTATGTGTCAGCATGGTTTGAAGTGTCGAAAGAGTTGATTGGAGCTCTTGGTAATGTACTCAAGGTTATGGGGGCACTGTTCAAAGTGTAACGTTCACTCGATGGAGTGCCTTATTTCATTAAGATAATGTTTACGATGGGCTACTCTTTAAATCAGGAATGAATACAACTGAAAGAACGTGAAATTATAGTACACCTGATATTTATCCAAACACCCATATATATTCGATCATATGGAACACAATATTTTAGAGACATTAAAACTGAGTGAATGTTGGTGATACTATTTGTTTTTAATGAAAACAATACTTAAGACAACTGTTTCGGCGAAGGGTTTACTTCTATGACTGCTTTATGTAGACGTATACATGCCTATATAATAAATATTGCTCGCTGCTGCATAAGCATCCGGCGTTATGTGCATAACATTGGATACATTTGTCCTGATACCTGTAGGCAACCTCGCATAAGATGCACGTGTTGCATAGTAAGCATGAAAGCATGAAAAGCAAGTTTGTTTATAACTAAGACAATTCCACCAAACGCAAGTAATACACTTAGATCAATAAATACAAAAGTGTGTAAGTTTTACGATGCTAAATCGGCGATAGCAATTGTCTATACAATTTCCTTTATGAAACATTTACTTACGTCAGTATGTCAATGATTGTTTTCGGAACGAGTGAAGACAGCAATTTCCTGTAAAATGTACTTTGTAAACAAAATTAATGGTTTGACATTGAAATGTACCGGTCGAGTATATTGAGCAATTTTATGTCGTTGGCTTTCGAAGAAGATTCCCCACAACATCGTCTACATAGTGTTTTAAAGATAGCTAAATCATGAGATTCGGATACATACTAAAATATTATCAAGGAAAGTAAAACAAATATTCAAAAGCTACAGGTCACTTGAGAAGCAGAGTACCATTCAAGCTTTTCGTTAAATATAACAATGTCTGCTCAGCATAACATTTCGCATTGTTTACAATTGTGTTATTTAGAAGTACACGACAGACAATCAACTAGTCAGCTGATACACTGACAGCTGACATTCAAATGTATTACGTTAAATGATACATACTAACGTTATCTTCAACCAAGCTTATATGATTCCACTACGTTCGCTTTCAATTAATTAACTAGAATGGTTGTATCGGTCCGGTATGGGCATCGGTTTAGTTTATCAAACTGTTGCCTGCGAAAACACTCATGTTTTCATTTTCGGTATACATAGGTACATTTGATTAAAATCGTTTTCGCCGCGTGTTTGTTTTTTGATAAAATATGGCAGGAGTTTGAGTTTCGGCTGGCCCTCAAACCGATTAAACCAAACATGCTTTGCATAGACCGTTCCGAGTAAGTGATCTGATTTTTTTTATCAATTTATGTTTGTAGTTGATGTTTCGTTATACAAAAAATTTGATAGGAACAACAATTTCTCTACTAATTTAATTTCTTGAGTTTTATTGTTTGCTTTATTAGTAAAGAGCACCATCCGATGTAACAGGCAAAAACAAAGTTTCTGTGCCTTGCGGTTTTATAGTGGAAAATATTTGAAAGCTTTCCTTATATACATATAAAGGAAGTTACTCTCAGTGTTGGGCCAATTTGAACCTCAGTTTCATATATTCGGTAAACGATGGTTTCAGAGAAGTAGATTTTTTAAACTTTTCATTTTATACATATAAGGGAAACAAGCAACCCCCGGAGCAGGTTATTACCCCTGAAACATAATTTGAAAAACAAAACAGAACAATAAGATGACCATCATACGATATTAAACGCCATTACACGCCAAATACCAAACCTCAGCGTTTTACAGGAGAATATTTTAATAAGTCTTTACTATATACAAATAATGTAAACAATATTTGACCACAGGGGCGTGATTTGAACAAACTAGGTAGAGGACCACCACATGATGTTACATGCTAAATACCAAAGTAATGTGCCTTGTGGTTTAGATAAGAAGATTTATAAAAAAATATTCACTATACATTCATGTTATCCAAAGGGCGAGATTAGTTTTGACCCTAATGGCACGCTTCAAGAACACTTGGTAGAGAACTTTCATATTACAGCCCAAATACAACAATGTTTGATATTGCGGTTTCAGACGAGATGGCTGTTAAAGTTTTTGTTACATACATGTTAGGGCAACACGACAGCTTAAGGGCGGGGACATTTAAATCTAAGGGGTAAGGATTAATACAAGCTTGGTAGAGGCCTACCATAATTTGTTACCTGCCAAATAGTACATCTCGGACGACGGACATCACGGTAATATATATCCGAGAACTAATGTTACCATAAACTAGTATTGTAACTATACACACATTAATGTTTCCAAAACACAACATCTCCATTTTTGGCCAACAGTGTTCAACTCGTACCTAATAAACATTTTATTCTAAATATTAACCTTATAATTCATTTTAATTATTATATTCATATGTTACTTTTTATGTTTAATGTCGTGTTGTATTTATGTTTCTGTATTTTAAGGCAATGGAAACTTTCCTTAAATTCAATAATTTCTCTAATGCGTTTCATTATTCTTTTTTTGGCAAATTGAAGTAAGATCTTTAATTTGTCTTTTGCTGTTTACGTTGCCTTGTAAAGTCATTTAACACAACGCAGGACAAAACAGGTCACTTGAATTCCGTACCATTAAAATGACTTTCGTAGTCATTGTTAATGTTTTGATTAATTTTTTGCAAGCAATATGATTTATATAGCCGATGTGAGTTAAACGTAGATGAATATAATATAATATTTGTATATTGTAATGTATACAAGCGTATAGTTTAAATATTAAAATATTAATCGAAAACAAAACGCGGTCAGGAAAAACTTAAAATGAGTGTACCGAAAGGTCAACATTGTCATCTTGAATGTATAAATATACAACATATTTCCTATATTGGGAACATCCGTATCCAATTAAAGACGCTTGGGGATTTATACTGCCAATCAGGATATTTAATGTTATGGCCACAAATGTGGTATCTTAATATCTTGTTATGATCATATTTACGGTATTTATGGAATGACATTTGTATCGTCAGATTTTGATGAATCATGATTCGATATGCGTTAAATGTTTTCTTACAATACAGACGTCAAGAACAAACATTTTCTCATTAATGAAACTGCAATAGATATACAGACATCCGTGATTCCATTTTTAATTTAGGTGCTCTATAGTATTGCAATTAATGAACCGAAACCTTTTGTCGTAAAATGCCGTGGGAAAAGCAACAGGTTTGAATAACTTTTGATTTTACATGGATTTTTGTTCAGCCAGATGTCCTAGAAACAATAACTTTACACCTGTAATTACATACATATATCCATCACATATGTTCACGCTCATCACTCATCGTAATATTTGTGGGCAATGGCTGACTTTTGTTAGCATTTTCAAGGTCAAAGAAACATTCCAGTTAAATGTTGAAATACTTATTTGATTGATACTTCAATTATCACATTTGGTAGTCCAGGGGCGTAGATAACCTCCAAACATTGGGAAGAGGGGGCGGTCCAAGTGTTTCTGTACTGGGAACATAAACAGTGTTTTTTTTTGGATGAAATATTCGGCATTATTCGGCCCCATTCCCCTCCAGAAAGAGTATATATGTTTCCACTATTTTGTAAAAAAAATCCCCTCTAGATGTTAAAAAAAAAAAAAAAAAATCGTTTGAGAGGGTTGTCCTCTCCCGTGGTTCCGAAAAAAATTACAATTACAATTAATATGGTGCGTTTTGGGGGAACTTTCATGTTGATATAAATGCTCGATTTTTGTCTCATTCTCAGTTTGTCATGAAATCAGTTTGTCCAATGCCCCCGCCCACGACCCAGAAATCTCAACAGTTGTGATATGAGAAATAATAACATTAACATTTTGAACATTAAACAATTACATATATGATATTGTTTCAATGATTTCTAATAAAATAATAACTGTTATACTTAGAGAACAAAAATATGTTCAAACTTATTAATGTTTTTCACGCGTATATTTACTCAAAATTGTTTTAAGTGGCAGTTACCTTTGAATTAAAGCGATCAATTACAATTTAAAAGAATAGCCTGTTCTTAATCAAAACACAGACAGGGCAATCACGGAAAAGAACAATAAAACAATTAACGCAATGACATTTAGCCCGGCCCCTTGTTAATGACACCTAACAAGGTATATTGACACATCACTATTGGCAACCTCAGAGCAGATGGAGAGGGGACACATGGCTTCTGCACTGATGGCGCGTGATTACAAAAATACTGGTTTTGGGCGGCCATTTTTTGGGGATTTTACGTTTTATTTATATAACGATGACTAGCCCAAATATTGGAGGGGCGGCCCCCCCCCCTTCCCCCCCATTACCTACGCCCCTGTAGTCAAACAGTTGCATTTGTACTTAAACTCAGATCTTCTAGACAATGTTTTAATGTATCAAACTACTATGATTGTTTAATTTTTTCGAAATTAAAAATGACTTGTGTCCGAAAATTCAGTGCTTGTAGCAATAAACAGAAATTATGTTTAATCTGAGGAATATAGGAGCACGAAACCTATATGTGTGTACTGCGGCTTAATGGGACACCTCCAGAGTTAGGCAAAATTACCATTAAAAAACAAATCATCAAATATTCAAAACTGATGTATACATTACATTCAAACAAGCAAAATAAGACTCCTGAAGAAAAAGGGGAAAAAAATATATGTTCTTTAATTCATAATCATTCATCGAAATTAGATTTTTTTTAAAGCGCTTGTAAGGCTTTTCAACGATAATTTAGCAAACACGTGTATTACCGACATAGCATAGTATTATTCGCGTTTGCTTCTAGAGGTTCTGGGTTCGAACTACAGGACAAGCACAATTTTTATGATTCTTTTTTCTAATTATTATAATTATTCCAAATATTACATTTCGTCGAATTCTTTCATGTAATGACATTTTTCAATAATACGAAAATCAGTGAACGAGTTCATTTAAAGCCAGTCTTATGTAATACAACATTGACCTCATGCATCGAAGAATTTTCCATTTTTGTTTTAATTGGCACGAACCGTTTGAAAATTTACAGCAGTTAATCTAGATGTCATTCAACCCACTAATACATTTCTCATATCGCTGATGATCATTAAATAGTTTATTCCGATTCATTAATTGAGAACACGTGTGCACGATTCAGAACGTGTTTCATATCCTGGATACCACGTATCGTATGCATTACGTTGATCAAACACTCGGGATACACTTGGGTATTCGAGGACAAAATCTTCAATGGTTAAAATCTCAATTTTGACGTGCATGTATGTTTACTTAATTTTCATCGCACTCGATGACGTTTGTACTTTGCACCCACAATATAGACATAATGAAACCACACACACAATGCATTGTACATCACCAGGGTGCTAGATCAACGGGCTTTCAGGGGTGCACACACGGGCTGGACATAATGTAAACACACCGTTAAGAACTTTATTTTTGCAAGTATCTCAAGTTATTGAAATACATTTGCAAAATGTGCATAAAAGACAGCTTTTCTTTCAGTTTGTGCCGATATCTTAAGATTTAATAATAAACCCTTGAAATACGGCTTTAATTGATGACAACATTTCACGTTGAGTGAAGCATCACCGTGTACAGGAATGCTGTACACATAGATTTTTTTTTTAAGAGAACAGGCTTATTAAATATTGCACTTCTGATGTATTTCACATTTCCATAAGCAGCATAAAAAACTGTCTTGAATGCCCTAGTTGAAATTCTTAAAAAACAAAAATAGTTTAAAAAAGTTATTTGAAAATATAAGCACCACTTACCGGTGTGTTTACATCCATTAACGTTTAAATATGATCCCCACACAGTCACGTGATCCTGCACCCTATCTTCGTCAATTACATTTGTCCGATTAATAATTTAAGTACTTTAATTAGACACTTATTATACATCTTACAAGGCAATTTTGTATATTCTTAAGTTGTTTATAGGTCAAAATAGTATCAAACGAATATAATTACTAATATCTGTTCTTGTCCGATAATCGTTATCATTGCAAGTAGATTGGCAATGTTAAGAAGTGGTGTGTCAAAACACATGGTAAATGGTATTATTGAAAAAGTACCGCTTTGAGTAACACATAATGAACTATCCTGTGTAATATTTTTCACCTGTGAGAATCCATGTTGAATAACATTTTTTAGATAATTTCTACTATAACACTATTTAAAAAAAAACTAGATAAGGGCGGATTAAATACATCATCATCAGATATAATACGTCTTCTCCGACTGTACGGAATACCCCGTTTACAGGACATGAGGTGAAAGACTGAAAATCTAAGTATAAGTGCATATTAGCAAATATTTGTAACAGTGGTGTGTAGTTCACGTTTGGATATAGATGTCATAGGATAAATAAATACAATTTTATATTTTAAAAGTCATATGTTAACGCCGTCTAAGCACAACGCCACTATTTTGTATTATGCATAGTCATTCGTATTAGTATTTTTGTTGTAGTTTTGGTAGTGTCTAACCATGATTGTTATAGTTCATGCTAATATAATTCATGCACCGTTTATGCACACAAGCACTATACTACTAATAATTATTTACTGTCGGCGTAAACGCTATATCTATTAACGTGCAATGATGAAAAACTATTAGAACGATAGGCACTTAAGCATTTATGTATTCTTCAGCTGTATGGCAGTCATTGACATCATAAATGAGACCCATTAATCTGAGCGTGCAATCAATTTGTCTTGTAGTACACTTTAACGACATAAGGTACGTTCTTCCCATAGGTCTTAAAGAATAATGTATGTGCATCTCTTTGCAAAGATCATTTATCATTAACATTGTCTTTGATGTCCCTGTCGGTGCATTTATTCGAAACACAAGACGCCAGCACGACTGCATATGTTTTAGTAATGTATCCAGTTGGATGAATTGCATACAGTTATCATTAGCATTATCTTGGATTACACTGTCGGTGCATTTCAACTAAAAGAAATACCGTAGCACTGATGCATAATGTATAAGCAATTCATCCAGGTTAATGTACTGCATATAGAGGTCAACGCCGGTATGCACTACTTTGATCGCGTTCGTTGCACATAACCGATATAGAGCAATGCAATTGGTGTACTATACGAGTAACAAAAGTACCCCGCACAAAATCGCTAACACTGGGCGACGGGCAAAATCGCCACTCCGGACCAAGATCCATCATGATTATGCATGCATACCTGGACATTATATAACACCACGGACAAAATCACTGTGGATATTTTAGTCTAAAGACACATTTATTTATCATAAAAGGGAACATAAATCCATAGATCATCATTTCTTAAAAACAAAAAAAACTCACACATACAAAACGTTGGGTAACAAAGTCGCAAATAGTGGGTGAATGAAGTGTGGTTTCTGTACTAGGCCTTTTGTTATATTTTCAAATATTTAATTTAGATGAAATACTGATGTATTTTAATAATATTGTTTTATACGTATATCTTATTCCATGCGCCGAACGGAAAGTGTTAATATAGTTACGCTGGTTTGAAATAACGGATTTATGTCGATGTTATACCTTGGTTTTCGGTAATTATGTCATATAACTCGATTTATGTATCAAAGTATATTATACGCATAGCTCGTCGTGCACCAATTTAAAAACAACACATATTTAACATTAAACTAATAAAATTACGTAGCTGACCGATCAATTTGAGTAATAATGCATAATGACGTTAAGAAATACAAGAAAGACGTAAGTATATGATGTTTAATGCGTTTTTGTTATACCTAACTTTGTACAAAATAACTTGTGAATAGTTAAAACAAGAAAGAAATACAAAACTAAAGCCACCCAATTATGTTCATAGGGCAAATTATGTGACAAAAATGTTTTAATATCGTTGTTAAAAGATATCCAGGATAACGGGGGTACATTAAACAAGTTTTAAATACTATTGATGGCTACTCTTCAAATCAGGGGAGCAACGGTGGAAATAGTCATTTATGTGCATTGTACTAAAGCGTTCAAACAATGTCGACTGTTGATTTCTATTTGACAATGTTCTTAAAACATCACGAAATTTGATTTGGAGTAAAATTCTATGCAAAGACCATGCATAAGAACAACCGTGTAAAGTCTTTATTTGTTCACCTGTTCATGGGGGTAACCGATGCATCTTATGTACATGTACACAGCATTCGCTATGGCATAAACATCCGTCATCCGTGCGTTCTGTATACAAATTCGATCAAATATATCCTCGTAAATGTAGCATTACCTTTAATTGGCTGCACGTGTGGCATGGTGCAACGTTCATGAAATATCAGGATGTTTTTTTTAAACACACTTAAAGCACATTTTTCCACTAAATGCGATAACAGTTTTGTTGTTAGTTGAAGAGAAAACGTAAATGGCTTTTGGATGACCGTCTGTAAACAGAACAACAAAAGGATATTGACAGCAAACAATGCACCGAAATAGTCTTTTCTCGTCAAAAGGTAGACATATAACAAATCCGCTGGCTTGCTCTGATATATATAATATATATAGCAGACTATTGCAGCTTGGATATTGTATGTATACCTGCACGTTTGAAAATGAACCGTGCATGAAACTGCCACATGCTGGTAAATGGTTACATTAAACGATTTAACGAGGTGTGTCGATCCTGCTTTGAAAATAACAAACATCATAGCACAAACATAGAGCCCGTATTAGCTTTTTATCATTCAGTTCTGGTGAATACGACCTGTCAATCTGAAGATGTTTAAAAGTGTATATTCTGGTCGTTAACACTTTATAAATAGCCGTTAGATTGTAAAATCATTTCACGAAACAGGTAAGAAACCTGTTTTCTAACATTCTTTGACATAATTAAATTAATAAAAAAATCGTGATCATATTGTGAATAATAGAAAGGTTAAAGATTTCTGACTTAATACTATTTGTTTCGTCATTCACGATTTTCAGAATAAACAACACATGTAATATTTATTTTTCCTTTACAATTGTTCTGATCATATACTGTCTGATTAGCATTATTATGTCGAAAACAATCCACCACTGTTTGGAAAATGTGCAGGGTGGCTGTGGAATATAACAAATTGAGCATTCATATTATTACAGTCAGCATATGGTGTTTATGGTACAAACATGAAATTCATAAATATTGCCAAAATCTGCAGCTTCTCTGAACTTGTCTGCAACTGTTCAATTAACAATCATCAAGTGTAGCGATTGCATGAATGGGCACGATTTACAAGCATGCACACAATAACATTTGCAAGTTTAATAATAATTTATAATTACTGCGAGAATAATGTTTGCTGAACACTAAACGCTGGTATCTTTTCAACTAGATTTGTCCTGCGTTTTGTCCATAACGTAACAATAGAACTCAAGAAACAGTATCAGAATAGACATTCATGTTAAAATACGAGTATCATTTATTTAAAGCAAGTGGCCATTTGCGTGTTTAATAGAGGACAATACAAACGACACAACATAACAAAAAGAATAAAGCTGGGGTCAACGTAATTGCATAATATTCGGGTTAAAGGCCAATTTGGTTAGAAGGATACCGAATCCCATACCAAACCAAGAATGTATCACAAAACACACACTAAACGCTAACCTGATATTTTCGCTATTCAAATTAAAACGAAAACATAATTATGTACAATCGATTTAATGGCAATTTAATTAATCAATGGTTAAAAATGGTTAAAACAAGAACAACATAATAACAACCTTTTAAACCATGATGAAATGAAGTTTATACAAGTATCAGAGAAATCACATTTTGTTGTCCAGATGTCAGAACCTAGCATCATTAAAACGTCTAGATCAACGTAATGCATCGCGCAGAAGACTTTACCTATTTTATTATTGTGGTTACATATAAACAGTTAACAGTAAATTAATTCAATATATAACTCATGTAGTGTCGGATCCTTTCAGTTATGTTGAAGTGTGCACATTTATCACAATTTAAACGATGAATGCATTATGTATAGCAATTTACTTTAGTAAAACCCGGAAAAAACATTCCATGAGCAATTAAACTTACCTTTTGACCAACCAACTTAATACGCACATCAAACGCTTTGAAACACGCATGTTACCCTTAGGTATTCAATAACAAATTCCTGATTTAATTGACTGACAATATTTTGCACAAAGGTATGTTTACTTATTTTACATCAGTTTTAATATAAATATTTTATCATGATATATTTCCTTTACGTTTGGTACGCATGCAATGTGCATTGAGTATGCTTCTGTAAAAGCATTCACAATTAATCACAAACAAAAAAACACATTCTATTTTAGATAAATAAATGTTCACATTCTATTTGTACAGTCTTTTCTATTTATTATATTCACTAAACCCAAAATGTATCTTTTACTTATTTTCAAAGGATACTGTTTGTATTCCTGACCAATATATTCGTCCGTTATACATAAACCTTATTTATTGATAAACTATATAGCCGTTAACAATATTGCCTTGTATCTATTTTACAAATAAAGTATGCATATACTCAGCCTACATTCTCATTCCGAATATCCGAACTCAATTGTTATCTCTGCTATTCAAGTTATTTATTAATTTTTAATGCATTTAAACATCCCCATTAAACATTCAGTCTCGATAGTTTTACATTAAAGCAGAAAAAACGTCAATAGTAAATGCATGCGTTCTATTATAGATTTCAATTACGATTGATTCGTTTGAAAGTATAGGCACTTAAGCAATATGGAGCTTTATGCTGATTCTTAAAAAATAAATTAAACCAATCAACATGACAAAATTGATTAATATTGTATTTCTGTATGTAAGTTCAAGGAAAACATATATCTGTGCCTATAAAAAAAGAGTTCATGTACATCTCATCCAGTTATATATATTATCTGCATAATTTAAGCCCCTCATCAAAATGTATGAATTGTAAAAAGCGAATGAAGCACGAATACATTCGTTTTAACTTCTTCTGTATTTCCTTTCATTGTTTACTGCTCACTGCAAATGTCTACGTCGAGACAGGAAAACAAACGTGAATATTAAGAAAACGGCAATGGAAACGAATAAGATGTCTTCCTGTTTTAAAATAGGGACACTTGTTGCCACATGAATTCATCTTATCAAAAGGACGTTCCGCGCGTCGTTAAACAGGTTACGCTAGTATCGTAATAAGGTATCCGAAAATAAGCATATAGGATACTACGGAATTTTATCTGCCGACATTTCAACGGTTGATCAGTGTTGTATTGTGTTTATATTTCAAAAAGGTAAACAATACGTACAGTGAACTAAACGCACCGTCACCGATGCTTTTCGAAAAAGGTTAATGACGCTCTAATTTTGAGGACACTGCACAATGAATTCCTCGATATTAAAAAAAAATAACAAATGTTATATCGATGATATTTTTTTTTTGCCGTGTAAGATCTTATTTAATTTAATTGTTTGAAAAACTCCGACAATAACAACAAAACAAATAATTTGATCATAAATACGAGATTACATTGAATACAACACACACCCCCTCTTTATACATAATATCGCTTTCCTTTCCTCGCACATTTAAATCTGAACACCGAAATAATTGCGTTAAATTTAAATTCAAGAACCCTGTTATATAATCGATGCAACAAAGAACGTGAATGATTCCTTTACTCGAATGTATGTTAGGACGGTAAAAACTTGGTGTAAATACAAACCTGGTCATTTATATTCTTAGAAATCAATAACAGAAGAAATTATCATATTTATTTTGTTGCATTTGTGAAGTATCACTATGGCAATTTATTCAGAAACATTCAGATAAATGTGTTAAACGATGCAGATCCAAAGACGTCTACATCCAAATGCATGGCTCATTGTAATTGCAAAACCGTATCGTTTACATACACTTAATAACGGTTTGGCATGTGAACGTATTCGTATATCCGTGCGCGGTTCACATACAGGTTAAGGCTGTCATTGACGATTGATAAATAGACAACATAATTTACCATTTCCGGAACATCTGTAGACCGTTAAGTTGGCAAATGAATTGATAATGAGGAGAAGGCATTATCGTGACGTATATGGGCATAGAATGAATAAAACATGCGTGTTCATCCGTCGTTACTTCACGTATAATGAGTATAGTTGTGTTATACCATTGATAATATTGCCATGTAATCTGATGACCATTTTAATTCATCGACAGTACAACGGACACTATAATACATTAAATAATAAATCAATATTTGAAAGCACATAAAACATTCTGACGCTTTTCTTTCCCAAGACCTTACTTTCTAAACACATGCATTTCCAGCATTAAACATTGTGTGTAATCTTTGCCAAATGTCGGTATTTGGTGGCATGTAAATCAGCAAATTCGTGAGTTAATTAACCAACATCTGTCAAACACTCACGGCTAATGTTATTAAAGGGGGTTGCACATTTACGTTTTGCTTCTCAATATGCATTGATTACTTCAACAACTTCAGAATTCTCTAAAGATATTGGCCCCGTTTCATAAACGTTCGTACGCACGGTTTGTTACGTAAGTATACTGACGAAGTTCGTAAGCAAATCCGAGCGTTTCACAAAAAAATACTTACGCAACCACCTGCTACAAAATTCGTAAGTTCCAACGTTAAAGTTACGCATGGTCTAGGGCTGTCGTAGCGTTCGCAAATATGGCCGCCTTAGCGATTTCACGTTTTCACAAATTTTACAAAAAATAATTAAAAAAAAAACGATTTTAAGCGCATTTTCGACAAAAGAAACGTGACTTTTCTCTTGAAAATGACAAAATCGATAAATTGTGGTACATTTTTCTTTATGAAGTACATTATAGAGAGCACAGTTGTTTCCCTTGTTTGCGAAATCGCGACGAGAAAACAGGGTCAAATGTAGTCTTATTTATAAAACGTTGCCAAGAATTTAGATATACTTTTTATACGGGCTAAATTCTTTGGAACGTCTTATCGGCGAACGACCAGTTATGTGGTGGATACCAGAAAGTTTAAATTTTCACCAATATGCTTAAAATTGCAAAATAACATTACCAACTCATAAAGTTTTAGTTAAGAAGTCCATTTTTACCTCAAATATCGTCGAATTGAAGTTAAAAGGCATAATTTGTTTCAGTTAAACTTCTGTTTAAATCGCAATACAATCACTGACCTCTCGCCATGTTATGAAATATTTTAATGTCAACCAATCAGAAGAAGGCATAACGGTGTAATAGGCTGCGTTATCGATTAAAATCTACCTGCGGTATACAGCGGGCACAGCGATAGGAATGTAAAATGTGAATAGTGTGTTGATTTAAATTGGTCAGGCGTGCAAAATTGAATGAGTCATTACATAATTCTTACGGAACATTATCGAGAAATGAATTATCTACTCAGGTATGTAAATATTATTGCAATCCGTTGATATTAACTGTCTGATATTTGGGCTTGAATGTTGCGCACAAAATCCTTGCGCAACAATATAGACAAAGAAGGAAAACTGTCCACCACAATTTGAGTCCTTCCCCCATTGTACGCTCCAAATATTACCCATATAAAAAGTAGCTTAATATTTGAGAGCGTCAACAAGTTGGACTAGGTCAAATGTAAACAAAGTTGAATGGATTTTTTTTTTAATTACCTCTGGCCATGCTTTGTATTACGGGATAAGCATTGTGTACATACAGAAGAGAGGAATGTTACAGAAGTAAATTTTATATGAAAGTTTAGTTAGATCCATGTCAAACTGGAATGTATGAAGCAAACTGGAAATTGGAATACATGGTCATGGTTGATGCAGAAGACACTGAAATGTTTATTGAATCAACCACTTTGGCACTTACGACTTTACAGAGTGTAACACAATCAAAGAATTTCCTTCTAGGATTGAATTTACTGGAATGTTATCTTTGATTCTGTTCAATGCGTCACTGAATTATTATAAATGGACTGTCCAAAACAGGGGAAGAAAATCAAAGGTTTTCCCTTTGTAAATAAGGTAATATTTTTTTTATAATTTCATTTACAGTATTGTATGATTTGGGAAGTATTAAATGTTTTGATCTGGATACATAGAAGATACCAAATCTGGCTTTTACTCGACTGTGGACAGCTCTTGAGTCTGTTTCCTGGGTAGAAACAGTGCATGGTGTCTTTGGAGGCGATCTAAAGAACACTCCCACTGTGGGGATGGAACCCATGACCTCCCCGTCGTTAGGCGGACACCATATCCACTACGCCACGACGACTGTTCTGTACAGAAAATGTCTGGAAAAAGTTCTCTGCAGATTTTATTTAGTGGTGTTAGATCTCTTGTGTTTGATTCAGATCAACTTTTTTTGCCAACAGGTCTGCAATTATCTTAAAGAAGGTAAATATATGATTTGTTCCCTATTAAAATGGACCTTTAGTTAACATGCATAGATTGCTTTACCAACATCCAACTGAAATATTTTTGGAAATGGTAATTATTTATAAAAAACAATCTCTTTAATTATGACTTGTATATTTATAGTAATCTCTTTAATTATGACTTGTGTATTTATATTGTTTAATATTTTATGACATAATTGAAAAGTACATCCATGTGAATATTTTGAGTTAATTTGGTGTTCAAAATGTAGAAAAAAAAAACAATGGAATCATTTAAATAAATTGGTTGCCATACTACACAACACAAAATTGTATATTTTCATATGTTATTATTTTTATTTGAACAAGTAAATGCATTTAAATCTTACACAAATTACATTTAATTATAATAAGTAAGGCATTATAACTCAAAAAAAGTAATTAAATGGTAGAAAACATAAAAATCTCTGAATTGCTTTTTTACAATTTGAGATACAATATAGAGGGCTTTGCACATTTTATGGCCTTATTGTTTAACAAGTACTTACCCGTAATCTTATTTACTATTGAAATGGTATTTGGCATTCCATTGATCACAAAACTAAGAATAAAGATCAAAGAGAATTGTGCACAGATAGTATAACTGACCATTTTCCAAATTTTAGTAAAATTAAAAAAGAATACTGTAAAACAGGGAGCAAAATGCCACTAATGATGTAGACTCAAACTGAAAATACAGCTTTTTTATGAGTAATCATAATGTGTAATGGATACAATTATACAGGGTAATGATTGCATAATTTTTAATGATTCTGTTTTTTCTGTTAATTTTTTTATTTCACGTGGATCACATATATCAAGTATAAAATGAATGCTTAAATATAATATTCAGGATGGCTGAGTGTTAAAGGTAAAATTATTTAATGACCCCCCATGGATACTAATATTTTTCTGGTGTTTTTATCTCAAAAAAAATATTTTTTGGGTTAAAATCTGGCAATTTAAGGACATTCTTTAAAAAATGCCTAAATCCGTGAACAATTCCCTTCAAGGTTAAAACCCTTTGGATGTCAGCTTATTGTTTTTTTGATTGCCATTACAATCAACATAAAAAACATAGTTTAGGTATTAAATAGGTCAAACACTAAATTAAATGCATCACTTTAACACTGATTTATCTTAAGTTTATACAATTATTTCTATAATACAACTGTATTTGTGTTTAAAAATAATAATTCTAAATTATCTTAGTTTTACACTTCAAATAAAATTCCAGCATGTACATGAAAATGTTTTCTAATTATAATAATTCAGGTTTGAATTTCCATTGTTAGAATAAATATTCACAGATGTTCTCAATTTAAACAGTACGTGGTGATCTTAATCTACAACCAGCTGTAGCGCTGTATGTCCACATAGTGAAGAGAGGTAGACAGTTAAAGCAAATCCTTTGACTGATTCCACATCAACATTTCTGTAAATAAAAATTGAACATAAAAAAGTACCAGTGCAAAATTTAATCCTACTAATGTATCTTCAAATAATTTGGAATAACACAAAACTGACAGTCATGGTTGAAACTCTTAAGGCTGGTAATCATCAGGATACACCAAACTTTAGCATGTACAAGTTTCTTTATTTATTAAGATATGTTATGAAATCTTTGTCTTAAATGGATTCCCTACACATCCAAATTCTTAATTAAAACTTCTTAATAAAATTAACTGAACATTCAAACTAAAAATAATGTTAATACATTTTTGTATTTGTACTTTTGTAGTTTTCCGATGCATATGTTTTAGTAAAACCAAAGTTACAAAGAGTCATTTAAAGGGGTAAGAATTATAACAGTCACTATATGCAAAACATAAGTTCTAACAAGCAGTTGAAAAATCTGTTGCCAAAGTGATCATTACTTCTGTCACCCAGGATGCATCTGTGCAAGTAGTCAGGTCCTTTCCCTGGTGATTCATACAATTCATGAAGTATCTGTTCACCTAAAACACAAAACTGCTTTAATAACAAATATCCATAATTAAATTAAAACACGGTATTAAATTACAAAAAAATGACTGTTGGCTGCTTACTTGATCATGCATGATTTTATGAAGAAAATAATATTGTTTTACTCAAATAATTAGATAATTTTTTTTTAGCAGAATTGTAGTATATTTACCAGACATCTGACATATAAAAATCTTACTTTTTACAAAATATTTTTTTAAATCAGAAAATATGTCTTACCAAAGCAGAAGTAAACTATTATTGAATTTAATTTAGTATTGTCCAAATGTCAACACACTAAGTAAATTACAGCTTATCTTAAGACGATTTTGTCAATTGTTTATCTTATCTCAACAGAAGGGACTGTAAAATTATAAATAGAAATTTAAACATTACTTAAAATAGATGTTAATGATTTTTTTTTTATTCATGTTACATGTTAGTTTTGACAAAAATAGCTCAAACTTACACTTATCTTTAATAATATAACAATCTGACATATAAACAAAGTAAGTATTAAACCTTTAATGCCATACCATCTCATTTTAAAACAATAACACACCTTGAAATTTAGCCAGCATTAAACATAATTTACCTTCCAAAACAAAACATTTGCTGTCAATGTTAAAGGGACTTGTTCACAGTTTATCAAAATGAGAATGTTTCAACTTTTTGTAACAGATTCAAGAAATAAATGAACAATATACATCAGTGTGCGAAATAACAGACTTATACTGAAAATACACTTTCGTTTAGGAAAAATCATCGTTAGAAATTGATAACATTATAAAGCGTCTCAGAACAAGTCCCTTTTAACAAAGGCGATTTTTATCATGGTGTCATGTAGATTCATCATCTTACCTGATGCTCTTTTAACCTCAAAAGGGTATTTTAATTTCAACAACAAAGCAATGGTTACACTCAACCAACTTTAAAAACTTTATGTACATTATAAACGATAATTTCGCGAGGGGTCATCGCTTTTTTCGTCTGAACTAGTTACCAAGATCACAAGTTATATATGTTTTAGTTCACCTGAATGAATTTCATAATCAAGTGCAGTTATTTAACGTCACACAAAAACACGTTTAAACGTCATAAAACGTCGACCTCATTTGAAAGCATTTCTGCGGACGACTTCACATTTATTTATTTTAAAAGAGAACAATAATTGTATACATAACAATAAGTTTTATTGCTTTTTTACTAGTTTTCGTAGTGTTTATTATAATCTGACAGATGGCGACAAATTATAGTTTAACATCTTTTCAAACCTTCACTTAAAGAGCGCAGACTGGTTTAACGTTAGTAAGATTCGTAAGGATTCTTAAGTCTGCGAAAGTGTTTATGAAACGTTCTTAGGAATTGGCGTAAGAACGTTCGTACGTAAAAATCGCAGAATTCTTACGAAAAACTTAAGAATTGTTTATGAAACGGGGCCAAAATAAAAATTATTTAATATATGTACGGTTTAACATGCTGAGCTAATATTTGTATCAATTGGATTGATGATCATTTCCACAAGCAAATCATATAGCATTTCTTGTTTCCAAGTATGCTTGTATTGGTTGGTGTTTCTGTGATATGTTTTGATTACAATAAACATTATAAATAGCGATGGCAGATATCATTTTAAATTTTGCTTCAAACATTATTGGTGCATGCATGGCATTACCTTAATTTAAGAACTGTACTGTCAACTACAACCTGTATAGGCACGTGTATATCATAACCTTTATTCAAGAACTGACATTCAAACACACTATTGGTGCATGTATGATATTGCATTAATTCAAGAACTGTATTGCAAACTACAAACTATACAGGCACATGGCACATGTATATCATAACCTTAATTCAAGAACTGAATTTCAAACAACCTATTTGCGCATGCATGGCATCACCTTAATTCAATTACTTTATTGCATACTACAAACTGTATAGGCCCATGAATGTCATTACTTTTATTCAAGAACTGAATTTTAAACAAGAAATTAATGCATGCATGACATGCTTTAATTCAAGAACTGTATTGAAAATAACAAACTTTATTGATGCATGCATGGCATTGTCTTTATTCAAGTTTTTAATAACAAACTACAAACTGTATTGCTGCATGCATGACGTCACCTTATTGCAATAACTGCATTGGAAACTACAAACTGTATTACTTGCATGTAGAATTTTAATTGCATACTGCAAACTTGATTGGTGCATGGGTGACTTGAGCATTTATTCAAGAAAGGCATATACTAGTATACTTAAAGTTTGAATAACAAATATTGAGTTATTGCTCTCAAGTGACGATTGCAGGTTCATGCAGCAACCCATTTATATATATAACCTTGTTACAGATTAAGTATACACGAGGCCAAGTCCATTATCTTAACTTACTTTAATCAAGCGCGAACACAAGAATGATCTATTGCTGAATAACATTATGCTAATGGAAAAACCATTTAGAATTATTGATGTTGTGGTACGCGCATGTTGAAATGGAAGTAACCGGGAAACGTGCCGATGTTGGATATACAGTCAGTTGACGAATTTGCTGATTCACAATGTGAATATATGTGTAAACGCTCTTTATTGAAGGGCTAAGCAGCTGAAAAGAACTATGAAAACGTACTTATATTGTACCATTGACGTCAGGCAAACACTTTGTTATGGTATAATGTGTAGTATTTAAACAATTGCACTATTCCAATTTAATGCTTTGTATTGCATTTTGTTTCAAGTGTTAGTAGAAATACATGCAGCTGTTCGTTCACTTAATGCAACGATAACATGCTTGGGAAAGGATAGTATTTCAAGGATAATTATAATTACTTCTGCAGTGAAGAGATCCCTCAATCATTTAAATAAGAAGCATGTTTGTTAAACACTTAGCAGTATAAGTTTTGACTTGACAATGTTCAATGATTGACGGCGATTCTTGCTTTATATACTAGTGCTGTGTAACTGAAGTAAAGCGGGCAAATGCTTTTTTTCATAATAAATGACTAGATACAAACATTTTGAATAATCGGTTGGACAACGCAAAATAACTTCAAAATCGTGGACAGTTTTATTAAAATTTAGTGAAACATTCACAAAATATTAACTGACATTTTCATGTTTTTTTCAAATGTTACAGTATTCTACGAAAACAGCCGCCATTCTACGAAAACAGCCGCCATTTGAAAAATATATCTGAGGAAAGTATTGCAGCAATTCGAAGACCAAAAATTTCATTTTGAATAAAAAAGGTAAAATATATACAAAGCAACATAACAAGTTCAATAATTACTGTAGCGAACTTAATAAATCAACGAGCAAACATTAAAGTCGACCTAATTTACTTTATCATCTGCACATTCCGAAACGACAGGAGTAAAATCTTGAAGCAGTAAACCACAAATCAAATTTTTCTGTTAATTAGCGTAATTCCTTATTTTGTGGGCTGCCGCCTTCACACACCCGCTTGTTAATACTCAAACGGCGTGTGACTTCCTATACCATACCGTTTTGATATTAACATGTTCGCAATTCACAAACGAGAGACATGGATGACATAACATAAATAATTCGTGCGTAACAACGTCGACGCAAGCGCAAAACGTTGTTTACATGTGTTAATTCCAGGGACCGCGAAAGCACAAACTACCCGTTATTAAATTACAATATAAATGAAAGAGCAAAGACATTGGAAGAAGACAAAGCCACCCGTCTTCTTCTGTTCTTTGTATATGTTCAAAACCAACTGACATAAGCTGTGAACTTAAATATCCATTCATAACACGAGACATATTGCCAATATACACACGTTATTCCAATAATTATATGATATAGTACATAACATATTTCCTCATTTAGGTTACCAAAATTGACGAATCACAGTAAGACAATGTGACACTTCGTATGCAGGGTACTTGACAAGCGTACACCCCAACCCAGTTGCATTTGCTGCAGTTTAAATAGGAAAATATGTTTTGGGGTATATTTAATCAATCCGTCTGTTGTAACATAAAATGTGCTTGTAATCACGTTTTGATACTCATAACCGTACTGCAAGGTGAAACGCGTACACACGATCGAACCAACTAGCAGACGACACACACACACGATTTCAATGTCATACCTATCAATCAACTTGTGTATGTTTCACTCCGAGTTTATCTCTTATAAGTGTATATTTCATTGGTACATTTTAATATATGAATGTGCCATTGAGAACGTATTCGTATCGTCAGCAAAGGTTGCACGCATCTGCATAGCAACAACATTAATTAACAGAATTAATCAGTTAAACGGCTGAGAAAACCAATTGCCAAACCATCCTTCAAGCATGTTTTTGAATATTTAAGGATTGATTAATAGCTATTCTAGTGTAAACGTCACAGTTTAAGGAATAACTGACATCATGCCAATAAATTTTCCTAGACATTAGCATATAACGCTGAGAAAACGATGGATATAGTGTATATAATTTACCGATGTATATTAATACCATCATTTTATAGATATGAATTTACCAGTGTTACCGTTGTCATCATAAAGTTTTAATGATTTCATACATCACTAAATAAATGTAAATTACGAATTTACCAATATTCAAATACGCAGAACGTTACGCATTGTAACATTGTGGTAACTGAATGTTAAAGACATTCCCCAGATTGTTGGTTATATCATAATCTTTTTTTAAATGATTTTTTATTTCGAAAAGAGTAATGAAACAAATATTTCATTTGTTTTTCGGAACAGACAAATCATTGTCAATCAGTATAGAAGGCAATATAATATCAACGAAATATCTGTAAAATATCACATGCCGAACTTTGTGTCCCGTGTTAAAAATCATAACGACAAATTTGAAATTTTAACGATACCATTTTTATTGCTTATGATTACTTCAAATAAATAAATCTGGTGAAAAATATTGGTATAGTGAAATGATATCGTCAACGTCAAATTTCGTCTGATCAGTTAATATCGTTTGGGATTAAGATCATTAAACGCTTGTGGTAAATATAGAACTTTGACCCTTAAAAAATATCCAGCCCAAGGTAACTTTATATTAAATTGTTTGATGATTTTTTTTATCGCGAGATGTAAAACATATGCGTTTCAAGATATTACCTAAAACATTTATCAACATATACTTTACTAATTGATAGATTATAAGAGCAAATAAATTCGAATCATGCAGTAATAGTTCCTTTGATCGCTTAACCATATGTTTGCTGAAGATTTATTGCTGATTTAATGTCCTCTAATAATAAGATATTATTTACAACCTTTCAACAAATATCACGATAGCTTAGAGTTTCAAAATACAAACATAAATCATATATTCATAACCATAGAATGTAAAAGTAAACAAATAAAAAAAAACATATGCGATGCACTCTCACTATAAAACTGTGCATTGTCGTATGTTTAAATGCTAATAATGATAGTTAACAGTGATATATACAATATGGGATTTTATGTATGTATTATTCATTTATATATATTTTTTTGGAGGGATAGGGGGATGGGTGGCCTTCAAATATTGTTTGGATACCGATTGAATCATTCACCTCTGGCGTCTTTAAGGTCTTTGAAGCCATGTCTCATGGGATACACTTTGCCAAGTATGTTACTCATATCCGGATTCTGAAAATTGCATAAGATAAATTATGAGAGAAAATACCCATGTTTTGACACGTTCTCGTCATAACAAACTCATGCAAACTGTCTAACAGTTGATGAAAGCAAACAAACGGATAATGCAATTAAGATTGTTGTGATACTACTTCCAATTTTCGAAAATGGTTCGCATTCTTACTAATTTAGAATTGCAAACAGTTGCTTAAGCAAATGATTCAAATATTACAAGTACGTTGAGGTTGAAAAAGGGGAAATGTGTTCATTTTTTTATGCAGAATGAAATAAAACGTATAACGGAAAATTATTAAATACGTTAAAGTGTGCATATAGGCAGCTGAAATCTGCATTGCTGTCAAACGATATACTAAATTCGTTAGGTCCGATATATAAATTGTGCATTTGGTATTCTAGAATATACTTAACATACTCATTTCAGAATAAATGACAACAATACACGCTTAATGTTAACACGGCATATTTTAAATACAACATTGACCAATGTGAGTCGATCACGTTTTGAAACAAATTGATAGAATAGAACGACAATCGTACACATACAAATTAACTTAAGAATCTTACCGTAACGTTACATATCCGTCAAAGATTCCGGGGTTTATTTAAATTTCATGCCGGTTATAGCAATCGAATTTACGATTTATTTTCACGCCTTTTTTATTCTTAAATCCTCTAGCGCTGTTTTTATGACACTCGATATCTTTGTCAAATGTGAACTATATTAGTGGTCATGAGGATTTGAAATTTCAAAGGTCATGTCATAACCAATTACCCGTTTTCCAGATAAACGTATTATTCACAAGTAAGCGAACAACAGAATATATTTAAATAATTGTGTTTTTAAATTGAAAGTGTTGGTAATTCTCAATGGGCGAGAGCAATAACGACAAACAGGTATGCTTTAGAATAAAAGAAACATATGACAGGCAAGTAGATCTAGCACAATATTTCCATCATAATATTCGTTACAACGTCAAATGACAACGGCCAATTTAATTTAATTTGAAGATCACTTTCATAATGGAACGTGGCAAAAAATAAAAACATGTATCACAATGCGTGTTTTAAAGGGTATACAGCAGAACAGATAAAAGAACTGACAATTGTTTTTTTTTTCAAATCCCAAATTAGCCTTTGCAGTCCGCATACATGACAACAAAACACGCTAAATGTAAAAAAGGCATAATTTAAATACAACATCGACCAATGTGCGTCGATCACTTTTTGAAACTATCATCGAACGTTCGTTTTGTTCATATAGAGATCTAATTCGACACGATTTAATATCAATGTAGAAGCAGTGTAAATCATAAATCAGACGTCAAATATTATTGCAGAACAAATGCATTAACTATATCAAGAGACCGATAGCTAAACACTGAGATACAGGACAAAATGACACACGAAACACACAAACAAATAAATGAATACAAATGGCATTAACGCAAAAGGTACAACTGGCTGATTCGTTGCAATTTAATTACCATTTGACTAATAAATGATCGGATTTTAACCAGCGCAGCACAAATATATATTTCGAAACCTAAAATATATACTTAAACAAAATTTACATACGAATTGCTTATGAAGCATGTTATTTTTTACATTTCTTCATAAACATGATTACATTTTACATAATTTTGATCAAGCAATACACCATTAATTGTGTCTTTTGGTTTGCAAAAGCTTCACCAAACATTATTTTCTGATTAATGAAGCCTTAATCAAGAAAACGTGTGCAAGATTAGAAACGTGGTAATTCCTAATTATTAGCTTGTTTTGGCTTAATAAGCCGTTCAATTTTCACGACTTATTGACGTACATAACGCTAAAAAGTAACTCGGGAAGCACACTTTCTTTGTTTTAATTTGTCTTGTACTTTGGTAATCTTACATTAAAATTAGATGCATTGTCATCATATATGTAAAAATATGTACGAACTAAGACGTATTGAAAACGACGAAGATGTTTTTTTTAATAATAGAATTATGCAATGGTTTCAAATATTGAAGCGACGCATAATTTATACTTATAATAACGTGATAAAATCATACATTTGAGTCTCGATCTGTGAAAAGGGGGTTTAATGCAAGTGCGTTAAGTGACGTCCCAGATTAGCATAGGCAGTCAGAGACGACACGTTCCGCCTAAATTAGATTTTTGATTAGAAGAGATTGTCTTTTAACAAAAAAAAAGCCATATAAGCGGAAAATATTGTCCCTGATTAGCCTATGCGGACTGCACAGGCTAATCTTGGACGACACTTTACGCACATGCATTTAACACCCTTTTTACAGAGCGAGGCTTATTGATATTATAATTTGCACGCCTCTGTTTGGTTATAAGGTCATGGAAAACAGGTGGTCTTGTAAAAAAATATAAAAGGATATGGTTGACTTATATTTATTTGTTAATGTTATTTTGTTTATAACAGAAAACAAGCTAACAAACAACTTAAACAAAACAATACATAATCCATTGCATTAATATGTTAAAGTTTAGAGCATTTCAATGCAGCAAAGCTCAAAACAAGTAGGTAGGTTTTTTTGCTTTATTCAATGCTTGAAAATATGTTTCGTGTGAAGATAATTCGTCTAGTGTAAAATAACTACATTCAACATCATATGACAGGTTGTACTCTTATAACAGTTCTAACTAATTAGGAATAAAAATGATCAGTCTAGCTAAGGATCTGGGTATTGATCACGAAATAGTCCTATGTGTGTAGTTTGTTCAAAATAATACTAAAAGGATGAAACGAATGTAATTAAAGTATAATTACCCAGAGACAGAAAGTATAAACAAGGAGAAGGTCTTTGAACTCAACCCAATAATAGGTATAGTTTAAACCCCTGCTAGAAACGTATTAATGAGAAAAAAACACACAGTGGAATACAAACATTTTGTGTCATGATCACGTCAAATAAAGTGAGTGTTTCCATTCAAATATATTTGTTATAATACTACACGACACCCAAATACTTATGTAAATACATTTAAGGCATAGTCAGATACATACACTATATTGCATTAATATGTTTTTTTTTGTTGCATGCAAATAGTGAACGGATTAGTCGATATAAACAATAATCTTTTAACACGTTATAATCTGTAAATACCTAAGACTTACCAGGTAATTGAAAACATTAGTGTTAATGAGGTTTTGTTTCTCTAAATGAGATATTGACTCAAATAATTAGTGTTACTTACTTCAGTCAACTAATAGGACCATGGACCTCGAAACGAAAAGGCTACCCAGTAAGATGCATCAATATCAATTAAGAGCACGTTTGCAATCACACATTTGTCATCATAATTCAAATCGACCCGAACGTCTAACATGTGTATCAACCAGCGGTTTCAAACTGTGTGTCTAGTTTTAATTATATTAAATTATCTGTTGAAGCTACCGTGAATTATAGTTCCACTGAGATACATGTGCTCATGCTTGTGCTTCCGAGGAACAAAGATGACATTGGCTTTGCTCGCGAACTTAATTTACATCATCACACAAATCATTTACACCAGGTGCCATAGGCCCTCTGCCATTGACAGTTATCCCCACCCTGCCCTCCAAACAACGCCACGATCCTAAATTCATTATGGTGTGCTACATTTATTTAATAATTTTCATTATTCACGCCCTATTGACTATTGTCAGACAATTTATTAACTGGAATCGACTAAACTACATGTCGATACATATATAAACCTGTCTGCTAAATAGACAAAGATTGATATCAAAGTAAGAACATTTATGACGATGCATTAGACAACGTGCGCTTTCCTGAAAGCAAATATCCATAGTAGTAAACATGTTTTGTTTTTCCGCAACGCATATAATAACATAACGATAACCGATCTCTGGTATCCGAGAGTATTGATGGCTCTGGTATAAGATTGCAGACCTATGATGTATCATACATAAGATAATCAGACGTTGTGTCTGCACGAAATATATCCAAAACGTGCAAAACATAATTATTGTGCAACACTGATCGGCTACAGTATATTGTTTTCCCTTGTTTACTGTCCATCCTAAACACTTTTGATTTCGCTCCATGGTAACGACAAACAAGCATCAATAATTATGTTTCAAAGAAATACCAAATTGTAATCTCAATATACACCATTGTGGCACAATAATTTCAATTTTAATTTTCCGCGACGATACCTATTTATACGACACACGAACACTAAACGGATACATGAACAATTGAATTTCCCGCAACGATATCTATTCATAAGACACACGAACACTAACATGGTACTTGAACATGTGTTGAATATATTTTACCACAAAAAATAAAAAAGAGCATTTTGTATCTTGTTAAATCGATGTTTCCAGACCACATTTAGCGTTGAAATTTTGGCTGTTGCTATAAGGAACACTGATATCGTATGGGTTATTTTTCGAAATATTCTTTGATTTTGAGTATTAATTGGGCTTTATATTAAATAAATCTAACATTTGGTAAGGGAATAGACATCATTAGTTATCATTGTAAACGGCTTGTAAATTGTGTTTTAAGATAATCTTCATTTAAGCGATAGGTACGAAGGTATTTTTCGGAACAAAATGGGTTTAATTTAGAAAATAAAATACATCAAATTATTTGTACGTGTACCAGGGTTGTTATCGGGAACATTGAGTAGGAAATTACATACTTCATACAGTGTATTGACTCCAATATATTGTATTATATTGTTAGATTGCAGTGGCGTAGTGTATATGGTGTCAGTCTAGTAAGTGGGAGGTCATGGGTTCAATCTCCACTGTGGGATCTCTCCCAACGACACAGGAAACTGACTCGAGAGCGTTTCAAATAAGCTTTAGGCTTTCGATGCAATCGATTTGAATAAATAGGTTTTAAACTAAACAATAAAAAGGACATATACGTGTAAGCCGTTAAACAAGTATAAGACCGTTACACGCAACTGTAATTATGACACAAAATGAATATACTTTCGTGTATTTGATGCAAATACCACCCAATGCCTGATTTATACCTTGCGCACACATGCTGGCCCACCTGAGATAATGGGAATGGAATTTAAAGTCTCGGATGATTGTTTTCTTCACAAATGAACTTTTTTGCATGAAAAGAAATGTCATAAACATACATAGCCTGGAAATGGAAAAGTACAAAAAGAGAGTTATCGGAAATCGCCACGAGACTTTCATTCAACGCTATCGGTATCACAGCCCCGCTGTCGATCATATACTGGCCATGTTAATATAAATGAATGACACTGATTAGAATTATATAATTAAAAGCATTCATATTTGCTTTTATCGTAAATGGAAGCGGACAACTACAACGAGTGAGGCCTGGTATGGTTTTGGTTAGCCTAAATCCAACCCTAACCCTAACCCGACCCCTTACTCTAACCCTTACCCTATCCCTAACCCTGGGTTATCTCCCCTATACCAGGCCTCGCTCGTTGTAGTTGTCCGCTTCCCTATCGTTAACGATAATGAACGAAGCAGTAATGCAATTTACGCAGCACAAGTCTGAGGCTACACATAGGACAGGTATAATCAAATTTCTCGCAGCGAGTCCTCCTTGTTCTGTTGACTGATATACTGATATTAGAGTTACACTTATTCAAACGCTTTCTGCATGGTTATTAGATGTTTGTGAGGAACTAACTCATCACAGTTTGTTAAGAATCTCTCGTAATTTATAAATACATCCTATAAAACAATACATAGTGTTTTTATACTTGCAAAATGTATCGACATCATTCATGACGATAAATAGTTTAATTTCTTCTTAATATTAACAATTTGAAACTTCAGCTGTACATGCAGTTAACACTGCCTTATAGCAACATAACAAATCAACATTATCACTCACACACTATATATTATATTATATTATATTATATTATATTATATTATATTATATTATATTATANAAATGTAAAGCTTTTCCAGTGATATGACAATATATAACTCTAAACATTATCAATAGATGAATAGAAACATGAGACGTGCTTTAGAATAATCAAGTTAACGTGATGACAATATTGCTTAATAGATAGTTTATGTATTAATCATCTCTAAATCAAATATGTAACGTTTAACGTATATAAGAACTCAGCGTCAATATACGCGAAACGCTCAGGTGGATGTGTTCAAGTATTTGTAGTAAAAGGTTCGAGTAGCCATGTATTTGTCAATCGGATGAAGGTTGCTCGCTGTTACATGCTTTATATAATTGTAATTACTGGTAAATGCATACTCATACACTTTTACAATAGAAAATTACTATTTTCTTTCGAATATCCTATGGTTCAATCGACAATCTTTACAAATATATAGAAAAAACAATTTCTTAGCGCAATTCTTAAAGGACGGAATTATTATACAACTTGATCACCAGTCTTTCGTTTTTCTGACGTCATTATACATTTTATTCTCCCCGTCATTTTGATTAACATACTCGGAATAAGCGTCACGCACACACACACACACACATATATATAACAACAACAGAAGATAAGTAGATATGACAATGATCAACAGTATGGTTGTGACACGAAATACCTAACGGAAATTATTCTTCAGCTTAATCATCAGTATTTCGTTTGTTGACGTCATTTTACATTTTATGGAGGGAACAATGTGACCTCAACACGCATTTCTCCCCGTCATTTAGATTATCATACTTAGAATAAGCGTCATGCACACACATATTGTATATATAACAACAACAGAAGATAATTATTTATGACAATGATCAACAGTATGGTTGTGACACCGATTGCTTTTAATGTAATTCTCGTGGTGATTTCCGATTACTTCTCTTTTTGCACATTTCGATTTCAAGTCTTTCGCTGTTTATGACATTTTTCTTCATACAAGAATAGAACATTTGTGAATACAATGAGCATCCAAGACCCTCAATTTAATTACTATGTCAGCATGTGTGCGCACGTTATAGATCGCGATAAGGGTGGTATTGGCATCAAATACACGATTCAACGTTAATAAAAAGTACATTCATATTATTTCATTATTAGGGTTACATGTAAAGATGCTTTTTTTAAACGACCTACATGTGTATGTATAGTACATTGCAGGCAATATACTGTATGATGTATATTATTTCTTTTCTGAATAACGCCCATATCGTTTTGAAATAAATCTATATAGGTATCGTTCAAATTGAATTTATCTTAACTCAAATTTACTAGCTTTTTTTATGATTAATAATGCTGAATTTGTCCTACCCAGTTAATTGCTTTGCTAAAAAGACTCACTGCTGTGTGTTACGCTATAGCAAATTGAAATATAATTGAATTACTTACACTGAGATTGCAATTTATTGCATAATGCAAATGCTATATATTGATTAATAATATTATGTTTTGCCAATTATTATGTGCACGAATCTAAACATTCATACTAATGGGGTTTACCTTGAAATAAATCGTAATTTTTTAAGATATTCTCTCATTAATTTAATGTGATTAATACATTTAAAGTAATAGTAAAATTTAATGGATTGAAATATGTTTAAATTATCTTAAATTACCTTCAGCAAAAAACTTTTTTCAACCCACATTTTCAGAAGCACAAACAGTATTTTATGTATTGTCTTGATTGATGGTTATGCTCGAAGAATGTTTTATTCGTCATTATAATTTAAACATAAAGCTACTTATGTGATAATTGTTTTGTGAATATAGACTTTAAAACAATAAATTGGCGTTTGCAGTGTCAGAATCAAACAATATATGCATCGTTTGCCATTCGAAAGTCCAACAATTATACTGAAACCGTTCAATGGTCACCAACGGTCCTTAAATGTAAAATTTATAATACGTTTTTAATAACAAGTTACTAAGGTTACCTTTGTAATAAATTAATAGTGAATTTGCAATCCTCGAAATGCCACAAAATATAATGATACAAACAGAACTCTCCAAATTAGTCCATCGTTTCGCGTTTGTAACGCTTTATTATATTCAGAATTTTATCTATAGAATATAGTAGTCATTTATGTGATTTGTACAAAAACGTTCAAACAATGTCGACTGTTGGTTGCTATTTGACAATGTTCTTGAACACGTCTAATAAATTTGATTTGGAGTAAAACACCAGTTTCTCGATTCATAGGCAAAGACCATGCATACATGTAAGAACATCCGTTTAAAGTCTTTATTTGTTCACCTGTTTATGAAGGTAACCAATGCATCTTATGTCCAAAGTATTCGCTATGACATGAACATCCGTCATCCGTGCGTTCTTTATACAAATTCGATTAAATAAATCCTCGTAACTGTATCAATACCTTAAATTTGTTGCACGTATGGCATTGTGCAGCTTTCATAAAAAATCGGAAACTATAATTGTTAAAACACACACTTAAAACACAAGTATGCATTAAATGCGATATGAAGTGGTGAAAAAGTTTGGTTGTACGTTGAACAGAAAACGTAATTGACAGTTGGATGGTCGTCTTCAAACGTCTTTAAACATGACCACCATAGCATATTTACAGCAAATAATTCAACAAAATAGTCTTTTGTCATCAAAAGATAGACATATGGCAAATCCGCTGACTTGTTTTAAAATATGCAGCAGACTATTGCAGCTTGGATATTGTATGTTTACATGTACGTCTGAAAATAAACCGTGCATGAAACTGCCACATGCTGTCAATTGGTAACAATACACGATTAAACCAGGTGTATCGATCCTGCATTGAATGCACGCATTACTGCCAGTGAGGAAATAACAAACATCATAGCACGAATGTCGAGCCCATGTAAACTATTAATTATTTACCCTGCATATCGTAAATTGAGGCATTACTATTATTACAGTTAGCATATGGTGTTTATGATACAAACATGCAATTCATAAATATTGCCGAAAGCTGCAGCTGCTCTGAACTTGTCTGCAACTGTTCAATTGCTCGATCATCAAGTGTAGCGACTGCATGAATGGGCAAGCTTGAACAAAATAACCTCTGCAAGTTTAGTAATAAATAATAGTTATTGCGAGGATAATACTTGCTGAACACTTAACGCTTTCATTTCAACTAGATTTTTCCTGCGTATTTTCATAAATAAACAATAAAGCTTTAGTTATAAGAAGCAGTATCAGAACAGAAATTCATGTTAACATACGCTTGTCATGTATTCAAAGCAAAGTGCCTTTTCGTGTAAAATAGATGACAATACAAACGACACAACATATAAACAGATTAAGGCCGTCAATCATAATATATGGGTTAAAAGCTTATTCGAATAAAAGGATACCGAGTCCCATGCCAACCCCAGAATTTATCACCAAACACACAATTAACACTTACCAGATAGCATCGATAGTCCAATTAAAAAGAAAAACATAAATAAATTCGATAAAATGGCAATTTAATTAATCAATCGCAACGAATGGTTTAAACCAGAGCAACATAATTGCAACCTTTTGAACCATGATGAAATGAAGTTTATACAAGTATCAGAGACATCACATTTTGTTGTCAAGATTTCAGAACGTAGCATCCTTTAAACATCTAGATCAACATGATGCATCTCGCAAACGTCTTTATCTCATTATAACTGCGGTTACATATAAACAGTTAACAGTAAATTAATTTAATATATAAATCATATAATGTCGGATCCTTTTAACAATGCGGGGAATCACGTGGTCATATTTGAGAAAAAATGGCTGCCGATGCCACGATTCGATCGAGAAATCGGTTTTTCAAACAGGAACATCTTCCTTATTACTCACTTGTTTTTAATGGGATGACGCCTATCATAGGGCCAGCCGGAAGCGGTTTCAGCGAGTATCAACCGTTTTCCTCTGGTTGGTTGGATTGTGGAGATAAGTCATGGAATATTTCGCGATTTCCTGAACCGTCAATTGAAATTGAAGACAGACTAACAATAATATGACTGTTTCACACTAATTAGCACCAGTTTGTTTAAGTACCAGTTGTTCATGTGGACACATTTTGGTTGACAAAAAATGGATAAATCGATTGCAAATGGCGTTCATTTCAAGGTAAAGTTGAGTATCGATTGGTTTTGACTATTGGTTTTTGAGCACGCACATGGCCCTCATATATGCAAAACTTCTTGAACAACCTGATATTGAGCACGCACATGTCAAGGAATACCGTTTTCTCCGCCCAATAAGTCTAAATGATCTCGAATTGGCATGTTCTGGTACATGTAGCGATACATATCTAATGTAAAGGCACTGTAAATGTTAGTTTCGTATACGAAATTGGCTATCTGCATCATCAAAAGTTTATTTTCAATAGGAATTTTTATTGCTAGCCTGTTTCGGTGTAGCTGCTTTTTGTTATGGCGTGCGAGTATTTGAAAATGTTGTTTTTCCTCCAGACAGTTTTATTAATATTTTTTTTGGATTGCTGTTTTTTGCTTTGTTTGCGAACTTTGTATATAGATGTGTTTTGTTATAAATATATGATGTAAATTTCCAGTACGTGGAAGGCAATAACGAATCAACCAATCATTTACTGAATATAATACGCATGTTTAATAAAATATGTCAGCATTCTATGTTTTAACACACTGATAATCAATCATTGTATACGTAATGGTCTAAAAAGCAGTATCTGAAAAGTTTATTTAAAAAAAAGTTGATGTTCGCTTTTGCAGACGATATTACGTTTTATTACAGACATTGTATGTTGTTTTTTGTCCAAGAAAATGTATTGAGCGACTATTGAAAAGGGAATCAAAAACGAATACCGATACGCCGCAGATGTTACGGTAATTGGTTCTTCTATGTATACCTAATTGCCTGTTGTAAATCCATGTGGTATTGATAGTGCCAAATACAATAATGAACCACTTGCTTAAATGTTTGTGGTAAATGCATTTGTTATTGATAATTCCAAATAAAATAATTAATTAATTGCCCAAATCTTGTGCAGGGATTGGTTATGAAAGCCTTTCTATTGCCATTATCTCCATAGCTCTGATTCAAGTAATACAGTTGAACGTTAATAGCATACGTATGGGAAATGGAAAAAAATGAGAGTAGGTTAGCTGACCATTGTGATTCTACATATTATTTGACCAATTGAGTGACTTAAGTTTGGTGAAATGACGTCAACTTAATGAAAGGACGTCACGTAAACAACTTTTTGAATATTTGTTAAAAATGAAGTGAAGTTTCACTTACCTAACTATAAATTCATGTCTTCAAATTTCGAACTCGTTTAATAAAATAAATACAGTATAATATGACAATTTATTTTAGAACTTCTATGCATATCGTTTAAACACAATAAAAAGGCAACAAGCATAAAAAAATTAACTCCATGAAAGGTTATGTGGTGATCGTTGAAATTAAATCAAAAGCCTAAAACCCTGTAGCTTCTGATTAAGAAATAGTACTAAGTTGTAAGTATCTTTCATTGTGGATTAAGACCCACAATGACTAAATTTGCATTGCCTAAACAATTTCGAAACCAAAATTATATCAAACAAAAAAATAACATACCTAATGCTTTTGAAGAATGAAGAAAGATGTTTTGTTCATTTCTTAACGATCATGATTAAATTAAATCTAAATTTTGAAAACAAAACATCACCAACTTAATCATTCTGGTTAACAATAAATCAACTGAACATTTAAACATCTGAAAAAGAAGTAATTATCGATCGTTACAGACGAGTCCGTAAAATTAAGGAAATATTAATTCGTATACAAAATTAAGTTTCAGAAACGAAATGGGGGTTGTCTAGAAAATTAAATCAATTAAGCTTATATTCCCGTAAGCTTGTTCTCCACTACGTTTGATAGAAACATTGTTCGTTATGCTTTGAACTTATTGTAATATATTTTGAATATTTGTATGCATGTCATTAGAACAGAAGTGTATTGTTTTGCTATTGAAATAATTAAATGTATATTGTGAATTAAATGTACACAACTGTATGTAATTATATCTGTAGAATATTTGTTTGTATACCCGACATTAAATTTGTTTAAACCAAATTGATATATTTTTTGTAAAACTTGACTAGTGTTTTTGCTGCCCATATAACCTGACGCCCGATTTGTACCTTGCAAGTGTTAGTATATGGATGCATAACGTCGAGTCCAAGTGCTTTTATAAATTAGACAGCGCACGATGCGCATTCCAGCAAATATAATGCTTCCATTGAATTGGTTATTTTCCGTGTTGGTGAGAAGAGTCATTTTGCATCAATATCTGCCTTTGAAACATTAAAATGTTCTTTATTTTACGGCATCATTTCGAAGTAACGTAGCACATTGAAAATATATTACGAAAATTCTTAGCAACTCTCTTATGTAATCATGTGTTTTATTATGTTTAAAGTTTATATGCATAGTCCATTGTGATTACGCCTTTGGATAATGTACGTCAACTGTATCAATAAGTCTATGAACATATTTTAATTACGAGGGTTCATGCAATGTAACACATATCTGTCAATGCAACCGGGGCTTTTTTAATTCCATGCCGGTTATTGAAATCAAATTGACTACTTATTTTCACGCATTTTTGGCTCTTAAACATTCCTTTGCTTCTGCTTTTCCTGACCTTCGATTTCGTTTCAAATCAAAGCGAAATGCAGTCATGAGGATTTTAAAATTAGAACAATTCAATCCATGGCCGCTTAAAACAAATATTTCTGTTATCTAACTTTTACCAAATATGTTCCAAAGCCCACGTAACATATGAAGATAATTATTTTAGTGTCAAATCAGTGTTATCAACATCATATGATATGTGGTTATACTCGTTTAATTGTTTTAACTAATAAGTAATAAACAGGATCAGTTCTGATATTTAAGCACTTACCTAATAATTACATAGATGCGGACGGTTCGAGCTAGTAGCAGGCCTTTGAACTTGACGCATAACATACTTCGTTTAATTCCCTGCTAGCAGATTATTAAAGAGAAGAAAAAAAAACACAATTGAATACAAACATTTCGCTTCAAGATTATATCAAATAAAGTATGGGTTTTGGTAACATGGTATTTCTAAAACCAGATGTTTACTGACACGACACTCAAATATTAATATGCACATATGTAAGGCGTTGTCTCATAATACGTTCTATTAATTATAGTATGTAGTTTGTTTCATTATGCTGTGAACGGCTTTGTTGATATAACAATACGTTCGGAAACTCGAATACATGTGTAAATAACGAAGACCTAGCAGGAAGCTGATGACATTAGTATTACTGAGGTTGCGTTTCTCTACATGTGAAGCTATTAACCCGAATAATAAGTGTTTTTTTTTACCTCCGCTACGTAAGATTCCATTCGTCTAAATTAGGAGCACGCACGCAATAACACGTGTCATATTTATAAGGTCATTATCCTGTATCCCAGAAATATTGCATAATACATATTAATGTAGCACTGTATTGATTTTAAAAAAAAAAAAACCTTAATCATTTCCTGCTTGTAAGTGCAATAACAAACGCTTTCATTAAATCGTCGTTCTTATTTATGATATTCCGTACTGTTGATATCTTAATATAAGCATATTTATCGTTAAGACGATTGGAGACTTTGCTCCGTATGTATAGTGAATGATGCGAGTCTTAGTGCAGTGGGCATCGTTTGTATGGAAGCATTCTACTAATACAAAATTGTCTGCGTATTAATGAACATAAAGTCCTCTAATGACTCATACGTATTGCATGATTGGGTTAGGCTACTCGAAAATGACAGGTGCATTTCCCATCAGTAATTTATTATTTACATTACAACACATCACACTTTTTCCCAGTATCTCCAGTGTAATTATAGCCTCTTAAATTAAGACATTCACCCGAATCTGCATAATGGGCTTCATTGTATAATGTATGTCGCCCGTTGCACAACGGTCGAACTAGAAATTGGAAGGTACATAGAGTTTCTGACACGAGTTACCATTTTTATACCATTTTTAAAACCAGCTTTAGAATGGCAATTTTTATATAAATATATTTCTTGGAAAGCGCTTGTCGGAACCTCGCATATGACTTAACATTCCGCACAATCTTTACTAGCGTGACTTAATTCAATATAAATGTCGTCATTTCATTAAAATAATGTCATATGATCATCAAATATTCACAAATATAAACGCTCGAAACTGTGTGTTGTATCAACACGTATCGGACTAGCTGTGTAAGGCCTACAGGCAACAAGGTATAGCATATGAGAGAAGAAAACATACGCGAACAATTCACATACCCCATCTAATTACTTTCTTTGGCAGGATCGATAACAAGTACATTTGCCATAAGTAATTAATTGTGCAATTAAGGGGCACTTACCATTATTGATCAGTATATGCAGCTTGTTTGCCCTATTTTCATGTTGAATAATTGCCCAATATCTTTTCAAGGAACATATACTTTTATGCATGTTGGTAAATTAACAGCGTTGGAAGGAAATAATGTGTGTATATTACAAAATACATCACGTAGATCCAAAAATGCTCTATGTTTACTAACACATGCGTTTCATGGTTGCTAACTCTCTAATTGAAACTGCTGCCATATTGTAATCTGAAAAAGATACAATTTACATTGGGCGGATACATTGTTTTGAACATTTTAATCCCTTAAAAATTGAATCTACATGTATGCTAATATTACGAAACGTAAATAAATCTTCTCACCCGAATCTTTTTTTTTTAAATGCTGATTATTATTGACCGAAATATTCAAACCAACTTTTTAGAACATTCTTAGTTTGAATTTTCTTGAATGAGGTTTCATAATACGTTTATACGCTAGGAAACGAAAACGATGTCGCAAAATACATGTATCTGGATAAAAGCGAGCGTTGTGTATGCTAATAAAACCGTAACACGCAAACCTTGTTTCTGATGGAGTGTACACATTTTATTATTAACACGTATGTTACTTTTGTTAAGGTTTTCGTCATTAAAACTCATACATCGTGACCCTGTTCATACACAAGCCTTTCCAGATGCAAATGTTACCACACCCTTCATATACTTAATCAAGTTATCCTATCGAAACTGGATTGATTCCTTATTGGATATAATGTTATGTTTTGTTCGTAATGTGTTGACCTTAAAAGTAATAATACTTGCAAAGGAAGTTTCTTAAGATTTTTAATCAAAACTGATTAAACAATTATTTGTTTTGAACTCGTTAATTGTCACCATGTAAAAGGACATGCTGCTAATTAATTAATCTCTCAACGTGCACTGAAATGCCTATGTTGATAAAGATAAACAAGTAGGTTGCTCTATCATTTGGGTTAGATATGTTACGCCTTAAACTAGTTTTTCCCAATTTGTTCGCGATAAAGCCCTTCTTAAACTCTATGAGAATGCTGTTTGCACAATGTTAATGCAGAATTAGACTGCTCTTATATCTTGAATGGCATAAACAGAATCATTCTGACATGAGTTTGTGTGGTCTGTTGTTTGAAAATATTACGAATATGTGTAGCGAAAATTACAACATTGACTATATGTGTTTGTATGGTTAGGCATTTCCAGATAATACATGATCTGACCTTTTATAACAGAATTGCTCGAGATCACTTTTTAATAATTATTCAACCAAAATGCGTTCAATCGAAATTCTTGTTGTATAACTACAAACTAATTATTTATACGTATAATATAGTATAGTGTTTAATGTATGCCTATAAGATTCAGTAAAACACATTTAACTTAGTATTTAGTTGAATCGTGTTGTTTGGAAATTCTGCGCACTACTAACATTAACTCAATAAATTAAAGACGCTACTATTCAATTACAACGGATAAATAATACAGTTTTGCATCTTATAAGAACTGTGCATAATTCAAGCCATTAACATCCAAGATAGATCTGCACGGGTGGTTTAAATATCTTTTATAACTAAATCTAAATATCTGAAACTGTATTCAGTCATTATAATTTGTGTTTTCTGGTTATATTTGTGATGTGAATTTATTGCACCATTTATCCTTTGTGTCAAATGTTTCATTTTCAAAGGGAACGTTTATATGTTAAAGAATAATATTATTCAAGGTTTGTTCTGAGATATATCCCATCTGTAACGTTGTATTTAATAGTTTAAGTAACGATGCTCATTAACATGGTCAGAAACAATAGTCATTTACTTTGCTATTAAATAATATTGATCACACAAAAGATGAAATAGTACGTCAGTGCAAATAATCACGTATTTACTTACATGGTACTACATCGCTATCGATAGTGTTCTTTTCAATTTGTTTATTATACGAACGGATACGAGCTTAAATCATTCTTAAGAAGGTATTTAAAAATACGTCTTATTGAACATCATTAACAGTAAGGCGAAGAGTCTCTCAAATAATCATAATCTAGTTTGAAATCATATGTTGATAACATTTGTTTTAAAGTATCAAATATATTCCACGTATATCTGTTTTACTTTTGCATAAAACAGTAAAAATAATATCAGTCCATGTATGAAGATAGGTCATATTGCTCGTTACCAACTATAAAGTCTTGTTTGTGAAATAGAATCCGATTCAGCAAAACAAACATTTTGATAAAAAGAAGTTATGAAGTTTAAATACAAAAAGCAACAAAAATAGCCAAACATATTTTACTTATATTAAGCGCAAGAGCTCATGACTTGAAGATTAACAAGTCAATCGTCATACAACATATATTTCTTCTGACTACAAATCAAGCGCCGTAGCGATTTAATGTCTTTTTTTCTTTAAAAATTGGGACGTAGAGGTATGATAAGGAGAAAAACATGATACTGCAATATCGTTGCGTACTATATCAGACTCGAATAAACAACACCTCGACAAGCCTCGCCGTACTGTTATTTTAAGTCTCAACAGATATAATATACAACGATATGGAAGAAACTTTGCATTATCTAAAAACGCAACTTCCTAAGTATTAAGGATAAAATTTCCTTACTTATTTAAGAATTTACCTAAGGCAAGGATTTTCTTAACTTTCTTATACAAAACGTCCCTAAGGTATCACCTAAGGTAAGATGTATCGTTAAATACTTAGGGAAAATTAATATGTTTTCGTTTCTAGAATAATTCTTTAACTTGACCGTTCACTCAGAAATATTACTATATTTAGTAACATGACGCTAGGAAGTGCTCGCAAAATGGCGTAACACGTACACTGGACAAATGTATAGTCAGAATAATTCGTAATATTTTACGTGGTGGATAGTTAATTAATAATACAAAGTACATAACGTACGAGGTTTACGCTTCCGGCATCTGTCGAAACAGTTGTCTCAAAATATCTGTATCGATTGTATTCTGTTGTCGTCGATCTTTGTTTCAAAAACAAACGGTTTCACACATTTTGACAAAACACGGAAGTAAATGCAGGAAAAAGTTGGAAAAATATGGCGAAGCAGAGAGCCCCGAATTTTGTTATTCAAGAAACTGTCCTTTTCGCGAAATTGATGTGCGAGGACTTTTGAAACTTTGAAATTTCCTGATATAAATTTGACTGACAGATTACGGTACCAGTCGTTAGTTTTGTTATTTATGAAAATTCAATGATTTACCAAAAAATATTAGTTACCAATAGGCTTTTTTTTGAATATGTATGTTAATATATTTATTGTCGATAATTTTATTCCTCAACTTTTTAACGCTATAATAACAATATTTGAAGTAACTGCCTCACAAAGCAAAACATATAATTAAGTTTTTTATTCATACATAATAATTTTTTTTAACTTGATAAAGAGTTCATTGAGAAGATCCATTTATAATTGCATATATTGCATTCGTTTACATATTGCTTATTGTGAAGTAAGTGGAACCTTTTTTGAGTTTTAGCTATGAAATTTAAACACACGAAATAATAAAGTATATTATTTACTTTTTAATGAATTGAAATAATTGAATTTTTAATTGGTTAACAATAACATAATTTTATATAGGCAATGGTTGAATAAATGTTTCATCATTTCATGATGTAGTTGATTTGCACAAGCATTTTATCAAAAGGAATATAAAACAAGAAATGTGTCCACACGACACGGATGCCCCTGACAGTAACTTTGTCACTACATAAAAGCATACATGTAACTGTGTAAATGTTTTTGAGAAGTGCGAAAAGTATATGCCGCAAGTTTGGTGAAGATCGGATGAAAACTACTTGAAATAGAGAGCGGACACCATGCTGAATGTTTAAAACGCACTAAAGTGACCCCCTGACCTAGTTTTTGACCTCGTGACCTGGTTTTTGGCCCGGCATGGCCCATGTTCGAACTTGGCCTAGACATTATCTAGATAAAACTTGTAACCAAGTTTGGTAAATATGAAGGTTACATCTGAAGCGACATAGAAGTTATGAGCATCTTTCAAAAAGTGTGACGGACAGACAGACAGACGGACAGTGCGATCACTATATGCCCACTTTCGGGGGCATACAAACAAGATTAAACATATCTTGATAGTGAAATAAAGTGAATGTTGATACATGTTTTAAATAAAACATTACAAGTATGAAATGGAATCTATAAAGCTTGCAATTATGACCAAATACATTTGCAATAATCATTTGGCGATCAAAATAATAGAATTCAACATTAACTTGTTTCCTTATTTCAATATTCACTTTTATAAAGATTACATGTACATATAAATGCAGTTCTTCCAACACATTCCGTTTTATTAAAAAGCAATGATAGATATATGTGCATTTCATTTTCTTTGTGATCATTACTTTAATAAGTAAGTTAACCGGGTAAACCTATTTATTTTTGGATACACATTCATTTAAATACCGGTAATTCTTGATATGTATACAAAAGCAATATTATTTACAAACACACTGTCGGACAACTGAATTGTTTCATTTTACAGTGATACAAATATAACTTGAATACACAATATTGTACTGGAAAAAACATCTTTAATACTTGAAGAAATGATAAACTTATTTCAGATACTCCAACAGTTGCTGGGAATGGCTCTTAGTACTATTTCCCATCCTTCAATGCAGATACACCTTCAGTTGTATGGTATTTGTGTATTGTGTTAAAATATATCATACATTATTTACACATGGATCAAGATCACCTAAACTTAATTGTGTAATATATGGATTGAACCTGTGGTGTTATCAATATTTACCATCTTTCAATGTACAAAAAAAGAAAATATTTTCAAAATATCAACTTTATTATTGAAAATGAAATGCAAATGTAATCATTAAAATATCATTTTGTTATTTCCATTTAATTATTATTTTAATTGCAGTCTGCATAATTTGAATGCACTGAAGAAGAGGAAGTTTTTATGAGGTCCTGTTGGCGCATTTGCAGGAGGTATAATTATATTATGTTTAGTTAAAAAAACTGCACAGTATTCATTTGCTATGGAGATAAAATTATAGACAATGAACTTCATCCACATTGTATATTCCAAATGATTTTGGGGTAAATTGTAGGCTTCAGTGTTCAATTACAATGTTTGCTTTATAATTCTTCAAATTAAGTATGCAAGTTTATTCGCATGAATAGGTCTGTGAACATAACTTGTTAAATAATGTGAAAATGAGCTAAAAAATTATTTCCACCATATTCCTGTAACAAAGGCCATGCTCATTTCCATTGTAATTTTCAGAATAATCTTGTAAGGCAGCCATGTCCGAAGGATCTGTGGGCAGATTTCTAACATTGCATATACTATGCCGTGCATAATGAAATCACTCTGTTTATATATAGTATATATGACAACAATTAATTATATCACTTACTTGCATTTCATATTACAAAAAAAAACTTGAAATATATAAAAATATTGAATTATAACATAACAAATGCTTTAAAAGTTTGAATCTTTAATGCGGCTTTGAAGAATAAATTCAGATGTTGTTCAGCGTGTTGTTTTCTTTTTAATGGGGTAATAGGGGCACGAAATGAATAATTGATACTACTTAGAAACATAGTACACCTATAGTGAGCTATACAATAACACATTCCTACATACAAATATTTGTAAGAAATGGTAGATTTTATTTTGTGTAGATATATGAAAAACGTTCATGTTCATGTTATTTAATCTGCAGTGTTAATATAATACTTTAACTTAATGTCTAAAACAATTATTATATTGATCTTAGTGCCAGTTCCATTTGTATACTCCAGTGACCTAATTCTGGTGTAGTAAGAAAACAAATAACAGAATTTCTGAAGTAATGCAAACAATGCAACATTAACCTTCGTAGAAGTATTTAATTTCCGTGAACTCCTGGTCTAATTTGCGCAGCATGATTAACCACGCAAAGCAGATGATTATATTCACATTGCAACATAATTCACTACTTGCATGGGTAACCTTAGTCCCGTGATGTCACACCAAAGGGAGAGAACTCCTCTGCAATTGGCAATACAAGTGCTGTGTTTACACTAGTGCAGTCGTCTGCTTCACTGTGCAATTTATGTGGAAATATCTTTAAGAGGACCAAGATATAGAATATGGATACATTTTGATTATTTTAGTTGAAAAAAGTAAGATTTTGAAATGCAGTAATTCATGTTTTTCCTCATTTTTGTTGTATTTGTATTAATTTGTCAATCATAATATTGAAAGTAAAACAAAATACACGGATTACCTTAGTGTGATATCATCACGAGATTCTCGTTCTTAATGTAAACAAATAGCGACTGGAGGGTCGATATAGCTGGGAGTTGGATTATTTCAACTTATAGTTGATCAATAACATTACCATATTTACAAAACGTCTGGCCATGCTTAAACACGGCCAGTCATTTATGTTAGAAAATACATAAAATAAACATATTTAGTACTTACTCGATAATTCCGAGATGAAACACACATTCATTCAGTGCGAAAGGGAAAACAAACACAGTCTGACATGCTATACAGCATAACCACAATGTCAGATATGTAAACATATCCCAGTCGCAAGAACATAACGCCTGCTATTTTCACATTTAAATCATATTCTTTCCATCTATTGAAACATGATCATTGATTCATCCAAAGAAATGGCGTTAAATGGTAACATAACTCAAATTATTATTGTTAGCATGAAAATCACGTCCAACGACGAATGACAACGATTTTACTTCCGCTAAAGTTGTTGTTGTTATACTGTTTAAAAGTCGGATTTTCAAGTCGTTCGAGTTCATACATCGGTCTGTGTTTAGAGCGATGATAAATTTTAAAGAAAACATACACGTTTGATGAAATTTTGTTGAAATTCGACGAAAACCTCTGAGACACGTCCGCTACGACGCCACTTTTAAGGTGATTTCTTTGGAGTTAAGGGAGGTGTCTACGTTCCTTAACTTTTAAGGGAAAAACGGTGAACCTAAGGCGTATTTCTAAGGTTAGAAAGTTTGTGAATATGACTTGGGGCATTTCCTCAAATTCCTCAAATTTAAGGGAAAAACAGCAAAAACCTTAGGCAAAATGACAACCTACCGTTGACGTCATCAGTAACCTCAAGTTAATCTTATTATGGTTTCGCTTTAATCAGTAACGGTTCAATACAGATGGGTCTGTATTTGTAGATAACAAATTAAACATGAAATACACGCATTACTTATCTCCGCATTATAATTATTTACAGAATGCTTTTATGTTAATTGCAGCTTTTCATGTGAGAGTAAATTACACTTCACTTTGATGCATTTATCATCAATTATGCAATTGCAGCTTATAGTGAGGTGTTTAATTATTTTTGCTATTAAACACAATTAATAGTCAAAATTATAGATAGGTTGTAGCAACAAATACAAATAAAAACACTATTGTAAAAAGATAAACACTTTGTATGACGCAAACCGCGATACAAACCCTCAGTCTGCACTTCTTGTTATTCTGAACAAAATCAGCTCTTTCATAAGGCATTATTTTTTCATCTTTAATACTATTCTTTTGTTTATTCATATCGCTGTTTAACAAGTAAACACATTTTTTATTCTTTCATTTTTCTTGTACATAAATGCCATATAAAAAGGAAATATAAATGCTTTCGATACAGAACATCTTAAGAAATAAATTATTGAAGCGTACAACGTTTTAGCAACACCAATGTTGTCTAACCTCTGGACTCTGGAGGAAATATATCTTCAAATGGTTAAACCATAGTTTAATTAAGATACGAACAGTCTGTCGTCAGAACACATCTTGAAAGTAGTATTTGCACTTTTTCTAACATTGTAACCATAATTAGAAACATACATATGGCTTTTTAATGCCAGATAACCCTTATAATGTTCATGAGTTATTCATCCGGTTTATACGCATAGTTAAATAACTTGTTGAGTAAAGTGTTCTCCTTTTCAATTAATAGACCAGTTAATACGACTATTATACCATATACCTTGTATTAGATTTCGTAGCTACTGATATAAATATGTGTTTGTTTGTTTTTGTAAGAAACACCCAGAAAGCGTGGCCCTGTACTTAATCAAGCCTTTAATGTAGTGAAATCCATAAAATAATCAATACTGCAGGTTTATATCGAGTCACTGTTAGTTTAAATTCAATTGAAAACTAATCAAGAACATGATGTTTATTCATTTAACGTGCTGTACTTGTAATACAATCTTAGAGTGTCCGAATCGAATTTATTTCTCTTAATATGGTCTCTCTCTCGATCTGCATTTTATTAATCAGGTTGAGTTCTGGTTCTCAACAAATGGTTTAAACCCTTAATGATTTCGTTTTACATCTACAATGCAGCGGTCCTAATTATATGTTAGTATGTGTTTACCTTTTGAATAGTATTATTTAAGTAATATTCACAGGATGTGAAATATATTATATATTACCTCGTCAAGAATAGTATTTTTCATAATTTCTTCTAATATAATTTTCAAAATGGGTCACCTTTAACATGTATTTTTGCTCTGTGAGATAATGTATAAGGTAACGAGTTAAAACCACGTCTGGTGATACATTTCGGTAAAATCAAGGCGTACTATCAAAATCTTTAATCGACGTCTCTAGAATTAGAATCCGACAATATATGCTCCGTTTGCCATGTCAACGTTATATACTAATTGTGATTTAATACAATGCCTGCTCATATCCCTAAAGATTACATTTGTCACATTATTTTAACAACGATGTTTTAATGTTGCATGTGTATACAATTAAAAATGAACATTTTAATATAGCCTTCGTGACAAATGTTTGTTAACGTATAAGAAAAATGAAACGCTAGAAGAAAAATAATATCGATTTAGAGTATTGTTAACTTTTTTAAGTCAAGTGTGCATAGAATACAGGACAAAACAAGCAACACACTACTATTAAACATAACAATGATCAATGCTAGGGACGCCGCCTATGAATGTTCAATGCGAACAACAATGCAAACCGTTTAGGTTATTTATATATTATTGTATAAATAATTTAAAGCAAACGTTATTACAATAAAGCCTTTTGTTGCTATATTTTATTATAGCAACTAATATCCGGCTAACTTGATTACATGTTATAAATTTAATTAATGTTCATGTGAGGCCGGGTTGCCTTGACTGCTCACGGCTTTCCGCTTTATGAAAATATGTACCGAAAGAAAAACACATACAATTTCATTAAAAAAGGTAATGTTATTCATTAATAAATGGCATAACTGTTGCAACATGTGGAAATATTAGTGCGTTAATTGCAAATGATACGTACAAATAAAACCATAACCATTAACATATACATTATTAAGCAATACAATTATTTTAAATTGGAGATATACTGAAGATGCGCACTTATTTGCTCTTAAATTATGCGATTTGTATTGAAGAGCATACACTTAATTCAGCATAACAAAATAATATAAGGTAAATTACATAATATTCAAAAACAAATCGTTAATCATGAGTCTTAATTTGCAAACATGCATATCCTACACATGATATTAAGATTCAGATCCTTGATGTGCACAACGGAATGCAAATAAATGCATTCCGAAATAATCAAAGCATGCTTTTCATGAAATGTTGAATGAAAATGGGTTGTCTCAATCGTTTAAATGATTAAGTTTCCGAATTAATGTTGATGCTATTAAGATGCGCGAAATCTTTGAGAATACTTAGCATGCGTTGTTATCCTTGTAATAACTTAAAACCATGACATTGATCATTGTAATGCCTTCAAAATAAGCACGCTCGTATTCACATTTTTTTGTAATTGTGTGTATGTTCTCTGCTGGCCTTGCCGAGGCTCATAATTTGATAATTGTACGTTTCATGCCTCGCAATGATTCTCTTAAATTTAATATTTGTTTTATACCAATGAGAGTTATACAAGTGACGGTAATTAATTGAAAAAAAGCTATTGTAACATAAGAATTGTTTCTCAAAGCAACCTATATCACCGATTGTACATTATTCACACGATTTGAAGGTATTTATAATCGATATATACATAAAAACTATCAACATATTGTTGTGACTTAACTCATCAATGCATCACGACGCATGTGGACTTATTTATGTCTGATAACAACATTGCAATGTTCTTGAGGATGAATATCTTTTTTTTATTAGAATGTTCCTTATATGATAATATTAGAAAATTGTATATAAATAAATATTACTGGAAAAGACCAAACATGATAAAGTTTATTGAAGTAATAAAAACTGATATTATAAGTACCAACAGAAACTTATCTATGTTTGTACATAAAGCATTAAGTCAAAGAAACCCGTATAAATATTATTTTGATTAATTTTGTATTATGTATTACCCGTCTTCGTTGTTTTTTTATGTTATCATTATCACATTGTTTAATAGAAAGTAAATGCTGTAATCTAATTGTCCTAGACCTTTTTCATGTGTTGATCCTTTAATTAACAACTTATGAAATGAAATTCAATACTGATCACATGTTCATGCTTTTATATATATGTTATTATGTTTTGAACTTGTATACTCATGGACTGTATGTCTATTGTATATTGAATAAACCTAATTACTCAGATGGTTTGCACTTGAGTATCTGAATAAAATGTCTGATTATGACAATCCCTAATGGCAAGTTATATCAAAATCTATCCATATCGTTGAAAATACCTATTTTTTATATAAATTATTACTTTAACCTTGACCTAGGTGACCTGGTTTTGCATCTTATCATGCTGATTATGATGCAAAGTGTTTTGTGTTTTGAAAAATCCATCCCCGATGGACAAAGTTTTGCTACGGACAAAGAACCAAGTCAAACGTTCCTAAATATGACTTTTTGCTTTGAACTGGAACCTTCACCTTGGACATAGGGAAATAGTTCTTGCGGGCGACACTGCTGATCTCTTGACATGGGGTATATGTCAGTTATTTTTTTTGTTTTCGTCGGACAAAGCTGTGGTTGTGGTTAAATAAATAGATGCACAGTAGTTCAGTTATTTAAATATACGAAACATTCTTGATGCTATGGTTGCAGAAATAGGCGAAAACTAAAATATGGAGCTTGAGATAACTGAAAAGGTAATATAATCTTGGTGGTTAAAACTATATGTTTGTGGCTGGAGTGTTATATGGAGTCATTAGTTTTGTCAGACCAATATTATGGTTGATATAGCAACACAAATAATTGAAAACTATAATATGGATCAAATATGGATATAATATGGATTAAAATATATACTTGTCTTGCTGATAGACATATAAATAATTTCTTTATTGTAAGAAATCGATGCTGTATTTTAGCCTCGTTCTGGAAAAACTGTGCTAAGTGCATGTACGTAAAGTGTCGTCCAAGATTAACATGTGCAGTCCGAACAGACTTAGCAGGGACGACACCTTCAGCTTTTATGGAATGTTTTGTTTAAAAGAAGTATTTTCAAAATGAAAATCCAGTTTAGGCGAAAAGTGTCGTCCTGAAGTGAGTTGCGGAATGCGCAGGCTTATATTGGACGAAACTTTATGCACATGCATTCAGCCCAGGTTATATAGAATGGTGATTTTTTAAAAATCACTCTTTAAAATCACAATATCCATTTTAATACGGAAAAAAGACATTCGCTATCATTCACAATCAACAAATTGCATTTTTTGAATGCACAGTACCCATCATAAAAAACCCACCATTTACTTAAAAGAAACATTTATTTCGATCTGTAATAAAGCCGTCAGAGACACAATGACACAAGCAAAATTAAAAACAGTCATGTTGTTGTACACATTTAGAATTCTTTGACTCAGATCTAAGAGCTCTATCTCTACGACGCAAAACATATATGACAGCTAGATTGTTACATGAGCAAATAAGGAAATACAATATAAGGAAAACATAGTGAGCATGTATAATAAACAAATATTCTAAATTATTGATTAATGAATATAATTTTTCGAAATCACAGTGAAGACTTTGGCTTTGCTATGGGAAATCTCCAGGATTTTAGAGTACATGCAGTCTGGTATATTAGTATCGCTAACTTCGTTACTCCATATAAAAGTAACACATTAATTTATAGTTTTCGTCACAGTATGACCTAACCTTTACTATGAGTGTTTTACACGCCACCAGACTACAAAGGCATGCACTATAAACACACAAATACACTAAACACTCTGCATAGCAAGTTATTCATGGAAACAACATGGTGAAAAATATATATCATTAAATACTGATCCACTATATTATTAAAATATCTACCAGTCATGCAATCACAGAAAGAAGCTTTCTATTTGGAAATTATATTTTCTCTGTATTTTCTCAATATACATCCAAGACATTCTAATGAAATATTGGTCTCAGAATCCGCGAACAATCGCTCAAGAAGATAATCAAGAAGGTTCCCGCCATCATGCAAATGGCAACAGTTCCGCTGACTTTAGCAACGGTCCTCTTGTCTTCAGCAGACGTCAGTTTCCTCGCTGCCATTGACGTCGTGTTTTTCACTACTGTCATCTCACGAATCATTTCAACAAACTCTGGTCGCTCCAGAACCTGTGAATTATGTTCAGTCTTAATATGGAAATAGTCTGAATCATATTCCTTAAATTAAATTTTAAAGTGAAATTCCAAGATATTTCATTTGTTTTCTCTGTAAGACAAGAATGTTTTGTTCATTAATTTCAATTTACTGGGAAAATAACTAAGCGATAATTAGTATTCGTTTGTTTTCTATTCTATAATAAGTAATAGCTAGAATGCAACTGATAAGTAAAATCTTTTTTAAAGGGGAGGAGAAAGAGCAGCAAAGCAAGCTTCTTTCCTATAAGATTTTTCTTCTAGCTTTCTTAGAGCATAATCTACATTTCGATTGGTCGTGCACATCAACTGGCATACATTGTTTTTTCTATACGATTTGTCCTTGTTTCATGTATATTATGGCTCGACAACATTAACCTGATAATAATGCACTTAATTGGCATAAATTTCACGCTCGAAATGTATCCAAATGTGTTATGTTATTTTGTTTTTTAGCATGTGTTTCACTCATTAAATTACACGATACAGTTCAGTGTAATTCAGTGTAGCTTAATGTCGACGAGCTATAAACGACATTCAAAATCAGTGAAGTATTTCATCCTTTAAAAAAATAGAATTTCTTTGACATTAAAGGTACAACCTCCTAAATATTGAAGGTTTAAATAATAATTGTGATAAACTACTCCGAACTCTGGTTTAAGGGCATTCGTGTACCTGTGAAATGTTGTTTTGGAACGCAAATCTGTAACAGATGCTGTAGGCCAGTTCATTGCAGTCACGTGACCGAAGACTTCCTTCTGCCGTGTCCAACTTCAGACATATAGAGTCGTTAACAGTCAAGGCGTCTGAAATACACACCGGAAATCTAGGTTAAGAATTATTTTAGCTCACCTTTGAAATTTCATATGTGTATGTTTTCGAAATATCTTTCCATTAACCGCCTACTCATGAATTATATTAATATATAGTATGTGTTATAATTGTTTTCAATATATGTATTCCGTGTTGTTCATAAACTAGTTTTACGATGCTATAACAGTGCATATATCGAGATATTATAATATTTCTAGTATTCCGATTTCAATATGGAACTTAATTATAACGATATTTTACTGTAATTATGCATACGAATCAGTATCTGAATAGTGTGTGCGATCTTTGCAAAACCTCTTTCAAATCTATGTGTTAGAGTGACTGGTTGAAATAATTTCATAATAATTGTATTTCTTAATTTTTATTTCTTTGTCATTTTGATAATTGGCTAATTACCAACTCCATAACGACCTCACAGTAAATTCCCAATGCATCTGGACTCAAAGTCGTTGTTAACAAACCAACAAACAATTATAACTCAAGTATGCCTTAGGTCACTCCTGTAAGATATCTTCATACCGTCGACCCAATATTCAGCCGCATGAAGGTGAAGTTTGCCGCTGAGTTTGAAGTACTGATAAGCGTCCATAAACGCAACAAGTGTCGCGTTTGATATCTTGCAGAATGCCCGAGCGTCAGAGAGGGTAAAGTTGTTGTAGTTGACGAAATACTCATTGAGATTGTCCCGAATCCATGGCCTTTGAGTCGAGTGTATTTCAGGGCTGGTTGTGGTACTGGTAGGTTGGATTACTAAGAGTTGTTGGTGTTCTGTGTTGGTTGAGGGAGATGCTTGTTGTGCTGTGTTGGTTGTGGATGTGGAAGGTGTGTTGGATGTAGAAGCTTGTTGTGCTGTGTTGGTTGAGGGAGTGGTAGGTTGGATTGATGATAAGGGTGTGTGTTGTGCTGTGTTGGTTGTGGATGTGGTAGGTGTGTTGGATGTAGATGTTTGTTGCGCTGTGTTCGGGGCCGATGTGGTAATATTGAATATTCCATTAGGAGTTGGGCTTAACATGGTTGAGTTTGATTTTATTTGTTCAATGGATGTTTTAATGATCGCTCCTTGTGTTGACTGTATTGGTGACAGCGATAACATGTTCAATTCTGATGAGAAAGTTGAAATGGTAACTGTAGAGTGCGAAATCTGTTTCTCACATAAAACTCGGTATCTGAGAGTTGTTGTCTGCGATCTGTTTACTTTAGTAAATTCCATTTGCACTGACATTGGATTGTATGAAATACATGTAATGTTGATGTTACATTCTGTTGGTTGATGAGGATTGCAGGTGTTTTCTGCAATGCAAAAGTCGTCCTTAACAAATAGTGCACACACACTTTTATTCACTGTGTTTTTTTGTATGTTCTCTTGTTTAAAATAAATACAAATCAATACCGATTTATAATATCAATATACAAGTCAAAAGGTTAGTTTATGGAATACCTATTTATTTGTTAAGTTAAACGTAAATGTGTAAACAAAAACAATATAATATAGAATGCAACAAGTATTTCCCGCTTTAGGGTATGCCAAATTAATGAGTAGCATCCCTTACTTTTTTATTTTACCAAAATAAAATGTTTAGAAATTAAGCCAATATTGAAACGGTAACAAAACATAATATAAAGCCTTTTTAGAGTAAGTTAATGGTCTAAGTAGTAAGTTTATTCATCAAACCTATGAGGTTAGCCCACACACAAAGTGGTCCGCCTTTTAAGTTACCAAGACCCAGTTTGTTTGCGATGTCAACAAAGTTTTCTGTGGTCACGACATTAGAAGAGATGTTGCCGTTGTTCGTCTGACACAGGCTCTTTGCTTCGCAGCAGGAAACTGAATGTTCGCTCAGACAATATGCGTAATCATTCACTTCCGGCCAGTCTGTATGTTTAATGATACAATGTTCATGTTATTATTTTGAAGTTCAGCAAAGCCCAGTGTCAATAGCTGTGAATCCCTATCGTGTATCAATCAGTACTGTTAGTCCAGATTTGTTATGCTTTATTTTGGAATGCTTGCTTTTGCGAAAAGTTCTGGAATTATTGTAAACATTAATAGATGGAAAGTCTATACGTCGTTTCACTATAGACTAAGAAAAAAAAGACTCATAGAAAATGATAAACCAACATTGTTTTAGATCACAAAAGACATTTAATGAATGTTATGTATTTTTGTGTTAATGTGGAAGATTTAACATTAAGCTATACAATTTATATGTGTATTGTCCCCTAGACTTTCTGAAATATAACAAACAGGAAAGACCTCTTAAGTTTTCTATTTTATAAGCTTATCACGGCAGTAAATGGTAACATTAAATACAACTATACATACTTATTATCTAGTTGCAATAACCCAACTCCCAGCTATTGATCCTCCGGGTTGTTAAGCTGTACGTATGTACGCATAAAAGCTCAGAGCATTAAAGAAGAACTAACTTATTATCATATCATAAGGCTACGTTGAAGAAGTAATTTAAACATGCAGGTAGCGAACAAAATTGGTAAAACTGCATAAAATATCAAAGAATAGTCTTACGTTTTGGTCAAGTGGGTGACACAGCCCATAACGTTTTAATCATAAAATGTTTAAGAATAAGATATACATAAATTTGTAAAGATTTAAGTTCGCTTTTGGTATTCATATGAATCACCACAGCAAAATTAAGGTAGGAATTGTTGATTTCTTAAACCAAAAAAGTCATCGCTATGAGAAAACAGGAATTAATGCATGGTCGTAAAGTGTGCGTACTGCAAAGACTAATCTTAGTCACACTTACCACTTTTATTGTATTGTTCGTTTAAAGAAAGCCTCTTCTTAGCGATAATCCATTTTATGCTTAAATATTTGTCCCTGATCTTATTAACCTGTGCGAACTGCAGAGGCTAATCTGGGATGATACTTTACGCACATGCATTGAGCCCCGTTTTCTAGGGCGCGACTCAAAAAAAAAAGTTTTATAGAATCGCATGGCTTTTCATGGCTTGCATTTAAAGATGTTTGCAAGTAACATATTTCCAATGTTAGGGAAAGGTGGTTATGTTTATGTGTTTGTCATGGAATAATGTCGAAACTTCCAAAAACACTATGAGAAAAAAACATCAAAATCAACGACCATGATTGCAAAACTTCTAGTACTCAAAAGTTATTAAAATATTAAAGGTATTGTTAGCAAATTGCTCAATTTAGCATCTATAATACAATTTCTAACTTAATTATCCACATTGTCTAAATAAGTTTGTATCTTTTGTTCAGGCACTTTAAAACTTACCTAACCTTGAACAATGGACATAATTATATTGAAATGTGTATGGCCTTATGGGAACATTTACTTACAATTTGAGCCCTTCTCTTCACATATGTCGACAGGTCTGTGAGTAGTTCCTACCCCACTGGACGTTGCTTGTGGACTTCCTGCTTGTTGTGACGTCACGATTGCTGGTGTTGTCGTTGATGGCCAGATCTTGGTGGTGAGTTGTGGAGTTATGGTATCAGTAAGTTTGTATGTAGTTACAAGTGCAGTTGTTGGTGGTGTTGATTGTGTGGTAGGTTTTGGAGTTGTTGTTTGCTTTAAAGCTGTTGTCGTTGGTTTTGGTGTTGTCGTCGTTGGTTTTGGTGTAGTTGTTGTTATTGTACCAGGTGTTGCTGAAATGTACCACAAAAAGACTGAGACTATGGCTTACTTTGCTCTTATTCATAAACACTTATTATTTTCAGTTCCAAATAATTATTTGTTTTCAGTACAAGCGGACTAATTCAATTTTATTATATAACACTATCAGATACAAAAATATTTTTTTAACGGCTGGGAAAACTCTTTTTTTTTACTTTTATATATATATATATATTTTTTATTATAAATTTAATTTTATATTAATGTATATCTTATGTGATGCCAGTGATTAAGGCCCCTGACTCTGACGACATGCAATCTAGCATAACTATGCCCCCTTTTACTCTAGGTTAATGTAAGCATGCACCATGTACTATCTCTGTTATTCAATAAAAAGCTGTCTTCTCGGTCATAATTATAAGGTGACTGGACAATGTTGAAATTTGCGACTAGTATTTTAGATGATTTTTTAAAATTATAAATATAAGGTTTAAGTTTACATATACTGTAACTACTAAAGTATTTTTATTGAAATATTGAATGTCATTATTGTAAGTCACGAACAGAAAACGTACATAATACTATCAAAGTGGAAGTAAAATCATATAATAAGCATTATATTTGATATATCTTTTCAATTGGATGCCGTAGAACTTTGTGTGTCAAAAGCATAGTATATCTGTTAATCAAGTTACCTGTTGTTGGGATCAATTGTTCACAGAGGCAGTTTCCCGGTTTTGAGCAGCCAGCATTAAAAGGATGTATGCTATCTGGTGTTGCAATAATCATTGCACATATTTTGTCACCTTCTGTCCACAAATACATGCGAGTTGTGTTCAGGACGGTTTTCAAGTTTTGTAAAAAATCGGCTCTTTGCTTAGCAAGAGATCCTGTGTGTTTGAAAGAGCAAAGCATCTTGCACTGGTCATAGGGCACATCTTCTTTGGTTACGATGTACTGGTATCCTTGGAACTTGGGTACCGGGAACCACTTTTCCAACTCTGAAAAGATTCAATTATAAAACAAATGTTTTAGACCTGAGCATAAAGTGACCTAAAAAGCGGCGTTCTGTGTCTATAACCGTCCATTATCACGATACGGACTTCACTTTAATCTTAACCAAGCTTGCGCAGTTTGTTTATAATCATTAACTCTTGGCTGGGATTGTTTAACCGGATGATCTCATAAGAAAAAAAAATGTACTGTCTGTTTAATGAAAAAAAAACACTAATTATTTGCCTTTTGGAACTTACATTTTCCTTTGACTCTTTGCCAAATATTCACAGTCTGTCACATTGTGAATATGATTGTTGATACAGACTTCATTTTTCATCCGATTTACACCAATCGTTAACAGCTTGTGTATGATAAAAAGATAACATTCAAAGTAAAATACAAAAACATTTGGCCAAACATACCACATTCCGCCCAAGCCATAACCACTTCCTGTCCTAGCAGTAACCACTGCCCAACCCATCGGTAACCACTGCCCGCTTTAGAGGTATCCTATGCCACGCCCCTTCAGTAACCACTCCCCAACCAAGCGAAAACAACAGCCCAACCAAGCGAAAACCACTGTCCGCCCCAGCGGTAACCACTGTCCGCCCCAGCGATAACCACTAACCGCCCCAGCGGTAACCACTGTCCGCTCCAGCGGTAACCACTGTCCGCTCCATCGGTAACCACTGTCCACCCCAGCGGTAACCACTGTCCTCCCCAGCGGTAACCACTGCCCGAACAAGCGGTTACCACTGCCCGAACAAGCGGTAACCAATGTCCACCCAGCGGTAAGCAATGTCCAGCCCATCGGTAACCACTGCCCGAACCAGCGGTAACCACTGCTAGAACCAGCGGTAAACACTGCCCGAACAAGCGGTAACTAATGTCCGGCCAAACAGTACCACTGCCTAGCCAAGCGGTAACCACTGCCTAGTCAAGCTTTACCACTGCCTAGCCAAGCGGTAACCACTGCCTAGCCAAGCGGTAACCAATGCCCAGCCAAGCGGTAGCCACTTTCTAGCCAAGCGGTAACCACTGTCTAGCCAAGCAAAAATCACTGACCGGCCCAGCGATAATTACTGCAATCACAAATTAAAATCCTGACGGATCTAGAAGGATTTATTTTAGACGTATTTTTTTTTAGATTTAAAGAACATTTGTGCACATTTCTAAAGAAATGGTCAGTTATTATATATGGTTTATAGTCAAATATGAAACAGGCAATAACGAAATGAAATCATTCATAACACAAATGATGTTTGATTTGATCATAATCATCATTACATATTTTGTAATGTTTGCAAGGAATTTATGAGCTTTGCTTGGAACCAGTAAAATCTCTGTGTAGGGTTTGTTACTGTGCAGTTTAATAATGCACATGTAAACTCCCTTGAATGCTTATATAAATAAATAAATATAAATGTTCTTACCGAAGCACTGCACCACTAAATGTTGGCTGCTAATCCAGATGAAAAACAACAACGAGCCAGTGTTAAATATATTCATTGTAATCGCACTGATTTTCCGTTGACAATTTCATTTTATAAGAGTAATCAAAATAAGCAACGTTTGATCCACAATAATAATGTATGTACACTCATTTGCAATAAAAACGCTCCAAACTCATTTTTTGATGAACAATGAAATTCTATCTCTGAAGTGATATAAAATAGTTTTAACGAGCATATCTTTAGCAATTTTTACATGACGCAACTGAGTCGTCAAGGCAACAAGATGGCCCAGAATTTAAGCAAACAATATCCACTTGAATGCCATATGTTCCAGGGAGTTAGCAAAATATAAATAAACACAATATAAAAGCTTATCAGTTAAACAGGAAATTGAAGATTACTTTAAATTAAAATATGCTAACTTCTGAGTGCCATGAACATTACCATACTTTTGACATATTTAAAACGTTATTTAATTATGTCCCTATGTAAGCCATTGTTTAGGCAATTATACCCTATTCACCACAACACAAAAATCTAGCTATATCCATTTATTGATAAGATCTTATTTTCAATTGTTTATTAATTTCTTCTTAAGGAACATTTCTAGTTGATGAAACCTTTATTAGTTTAATAGCTTTTTATTAAATGGAATCATAGGACCAGAGATGTGAAGTGGCCATCTACTAAGTTTTGCTTTTCGCGACAAATTGATCGTTCCCCGAGAGGATTTGATTCATGTAGACTTGAAAAGCAAATTCATTTCTGAAACCACAATTGTTCTTTTCATAAAACATTTGTTATATGTATATATATATATATATATATATATATATATATATATATATATATATATATATATATATATATATATATATATATATATATATATATATATATATATATATATATATATATATATATATATATATATATATATATATATATATATATATATATATATATATATATATATATATATATAT
>VMBQ01001114.1:0-100521 GCA_007657795.1 Dreissena rostriformis | reverse complement strand
AATGTAATGCCGGTCCGTCTGGTGGCCGTCAGACGGTGCCAACATCACAAATAATTCCTACTGTGTAAAGTAAATAAAGACTGCATAAATTAAATATTGTTTTATTTACATAAATATCGTATTTCAAAATTCTTATCTGATGTTATTCATTTCAAAGGATCGATCTCTGGTTAACTAACCTCGTTATCCATGACCCTTTCCATTGTGAGCCCAAACGGAACTGAGACCAAACGACAGTTTGGCCCTATTTATACTCGTAGTAAGGTGACGTCATACGCATGTTTCAATGAATGACGTCACATGACTAAGCAAATCTTCAATGAATGACATATGATTTAGCACAATTTCAATGAATGACGTCATATAATAGTAAACATTCAAGATGGCGGAAAAGAGAAAATACCGCGAAATACTTGCGAGTTAAATGTAATTTATGACAAAGGTAATCATTATAATATGATGAATTTATAAATAATATGCAAAGAACTTATCAATATATCATTATATTGATTATACTAGTATAACATTTAATAATTATAGAATAAACAATGATTTATTCATGACATTGACAATCGTACTATGTGTACATCGTAACTGACTATTTAAAGGTAATAATAGACATTGACATAGGTCATAGCATAGCATATATATATATGAAAATACAAAAATTGGTTGTTGTTATCCAAAATAAAATGTTTTGCCTTTCAGTATATAATATAACAGTTATACAAACGCAGTAAAATTGTGTCAAGATCGGATTACAAAAGCAATAACAGAATGAGAAGACGTCAATTTTGTAATTTGTTCTTGTGTTAAAGGGGTAATAACTCAAGGGCCAATGGTCAAATATCGCATATTGTAAATGTAATCCAAGAACGTATGGTAATACACATAGTGTGTAAGTTATGACAATATTTAATTTAAAATAAAGTTTCTATCAAATTGACACACTCATGCGTTGACGCATAACAGACAACTGACATAAAAGGGAAAACTGCTAAACGTTACGTCACTGACAGTTACTTACTGTTAAGCCAACGTTTTGTTTTCAGAACTTAACATGTTCCATTAATTGCCGCTGTGGAGCAAATACTTTATTGGCCAGCGGCCTATATCAACATTCTTGGTGTCTTCGATTTGTTAAGGTCAATAGGTTTTGGTCGTAAACAGTCAGGAAATGTTTCAGAAATGTTTAAATGCAGATGCCCGGTTTTCCACAACAATTTCGTTTTATTAACACATGTTTGAAGGTTGCATTTGGTATGGTGAGTACACATGTTTGAGGCTGCACATACATAAACGTATTGCGTATTGTTATTATAAATGAGTAAAATGAGATAGCGATAATTATGACTTTTATCGTTAGAAATGCCACGCAGACACGCATATGTTTCAACTTTGTGTTACCTAATAAGGATCGATCATAAAAAGCATTTCATGTAAATATATTTCGTATTTGTATAAGCATTCGATAAAATACACCCTCATAACTTAATTGACTACATGATGAATAGCGCCCATGTTACTGAATGAAGCTGTCATAAATACCGGGTAGGAAACACAATTCAATGCTGCACTGCGCTGTCGATTGCATATCGACTGTTCAATGGTACTTCAGCTAATCAAGTACTATATATCAGAAAAAATCTTAACCGAGATTATTTATAAATTCAAAAGGTAATTAATATATTTAAGAGTTATGAAGACAATGACTATTACATATCCATATTGTTTCATTTAATTTCATTGCTTAATTTGATTGTTATGACAAGGCAAAACATACGTTTGTTTAAAATACTGCTTTTTGAGGCGTACACGCTTATTGTTTAGAAAATGTTAGATCTTTTAATGTCTATGCACAGAGTTTTGAACAGTTTCAAACGAGTGTTGCATTCAAAAAGGTAAATATTGTTCGGCTCACAGTATGTAGACATTGTACTGTTATACTAGAAAAACATATCGGAAATATTATCAGTGCCGTTGAAAAATATGAATACATTTATTGAAACATTCCTATCGTCTAACAACGCATCGAAAACTCTTGTCTCATTGATAAGACAGGTAACATACTGACCTTGTGTGTTTTATCATCTTACTTCGTGCAGAATATTCGTTTATATTAGCTTAGCCATGGCACATGCTGACCCTGTATTTTTCAATATAAGATCAGAAGCTTTTCATTTGAGGTACATTGATGCTGGAGGAAGAATCGTCCTCGATAAGATAAATTCGTTACACGGCTTCTCACTTTCCTCGCATAATGTGATGTACAGTATCCCACAATATTAATTTGCTGACCATGTGTAATTGTCTCATCACTGTTATGGTTTTCAATGGAAACAGTTACATCTAGGACTAAAATNTAAATATTTGAAACAACAAATTTTCATACCACTCCTCTTGCATGAATTTTTGATATTATTTATTTAATTAATTTATATTCTTTTGAGCCCTCAAAGGACCTTAATCGTAATAACGAGTAACATACATATGAATAAATACTACGCTTTGCCACGTTGGTGTATATTTTATTGAAGTTGTAACAAGTCAGTTCATGCGACCACTTCATGCCAAAGCAAATACTTACTCAACTGATTAACTAGGAATTATCTAACTGTGTATGCATATTCACTATTCAATATATAAATGTCGAACTTAAATTAGTATAAGTATTTTACCTTGTTATGGCTTTATAAAACGTGCGTTTGTCTTTAATAAAAAAATACCATTCTAGTAAAGATTTTTTTTAGCAACGTAGTGATTACCGATTGGGAGTATCCAAAATGTGTAATTTATGATGGTGTACCTGATGCACACCATATGGTGTATCATACTTAACATGATCGCAAGCAGTGTCTGCACGAAAGATATCTCCAACATGCAAAACATAATTATTTGCAAACACTGGTCAGATTCAGTGTATTGTTTTCCGTTGTTTGCTTCTAAAACAAAACACTTGTCTTTTATTTTCAGTTAACGTTAAATCAACAATAAATATTATGTTTCAGATGTTATGTGTCATGTACAAGGACACTATACACATTGAAAACACTGGACAGTTGTGATTGGAAACTTTTATTTCCATGTATTTCCTAAGTTTTGCGATGTGCCGATGACACATAGTTTAATGTTATCCATATTATAACAACAATTACATACATCATACAGTATGTCACTGCAATATAAACATAAACGTTAATATCGTTTACACTGTACAACATCGTTACATTCAACTCCAATAATAAAATAATATGAATGAACTTTCTGTAACCGTTGAATCGTGTAGTTGATGCCAAGACCACCCTAAACCCGATCCATAACGTGCGCACACATACTGATATAGTAATTGAATTTAGAATCTTGGATGCTCAATATATTCACAAATGTTCTATTCTTGCATGAAAAGAAATGTCATAAATAGCTAACGCATGGAAATTTGAATGTGCAAAAAGGGAGCAATAGGAAATTACAACGAGAATTACATTAAACGCAGTCGGTGTCACAACCATACTTTCGATCATTGCCATGTCTAAAAATCTACTGTTGTTGTTTTGATATATAAAAGATTTGTGCATGACGCTCATTCCGAGTATGAAAGTCAAATTGTCGGCGCAAAATGCCAAAATCACATTGTAAATGTAAAAGGACGTCTGAAAAATGAAAGATTGGTTACTAAGCTGTAGAATAATTTCGTCCTTTAGGAATTGCGTTAAGAAATTGATCTTTCTATATATGTGTAGCTGTTGTCGATTGAACCATAATATTATCATATTGCAAAAGAAAATAGTTATTTTACATTGTAAAAATGTATTCCATTTACTAGGAATTACAATAATGTAAAGCATTGAACAGCGAGCATCCCCCTCCGATAGACACATACATTGCTACACAAACCTTTAACTACACATGCTTGAACACATCCACCTGAGCGTTCTGCGTATATGGACGCGGAGTTCTAATATAGGTTAAACCGTTTATATTTGATTAAGAGATAATTAAGAATATATCAGTAACATTTCTATCACGTTAACTTGCCTTAGATAGATAGATTTAGATAGATAGATTTATTCAGTATAATGATACAACATGATAAAACATGATAAAATAGTTAAACAATAAACATGTGTGCGAAATGAAACCATGTCATTAATATTACACCAAGGATTACACAAAAAAGAGAACTTAATCTCTTATTTCCAATGTGGTCCTTGGATATTGATGGTATTGACATAGAGAGGCATGGGATTAATATCACAGATTTGAGTTATGAAAGACATTTATTTGCATAAAAAAGAAGACATATTAAAATGTGTGTAAATTAGAAACTAACTACACAGATCTAAAAGGATGATAACATATTAAGAAGATGAGTTGTTAGGTGTACGGAATGCTGTTTGTATTCATCTATCATATTGATAACATTTAGAGTTAGATAGTGTCACATAATTGGAAAAATTTCACATTTATGTAAATATATATGCAATTAAGTGAAAGATAAAGTTGAATCCATATACATTCGAAATAAAAGGACAACATTGATGATACGCACGGGAATACGAACTACTGCATCTACACATCACCTGTTGGAGTTATCAAATACACATGAAGTGACTCTTCAGCGGTACCAGCTGGAGAAACCTTTTATGATAAAATGCGGTATATAATGGTTGGCGAGGAACAAAGTACCAAACAGTGGGAAACAAAGCAAATGCACTGGACAAGACTCACGCGTATAAAAAAGAGGAAAACATTCATTAAACTGCAGTCTCCGTATCGGAACTGTCAATGCGATATTACTATGGGGTTTAAACCGGTTTTGAGTAGCTGTAAACGATTTTTTTTTGAATATTCACTTATAAGCCTTAAGTATAATATTAATCTTATATAGTGTAGCAACTAACTACGATTACCTTTGTATTAAATTAAAAAGAAGTTGAATGAAGTTCAAATACAACTTTAGTTTGAGATTGTACGGCAAACCAAATAGTAAAGAAACGTAGGGCTTTATTTAATAAGTATAATTAAAATTGAAGGATTAAAAAAATTAAAACGGGTATTCGACCTTTTCGGTAATATATGTTTTATTAATTTAAAAGCGGGAATTGTCAAATGGAAGCCTTTTCTAAGCGAACATTAGTCTTGTAAACATACATAATACAGTTTTTAAACTTTTAGCATTTATTTTGCGTCTAGTAAAAGGAATTATAAAAAAAAATAAAGCAAGCAAAACAAGACAATAAAACAAGTATAATATTAACTGATTCGCATTGGTAAATATCAAAACGTATGGTGTATATGGAAATTAAAATTGTGTGATCACAATATTCAAGTATTTTCTGTTTATGTGTTTCTAAAACTTCTTTGAACCATAATTATTTTTGCTGGTTTGTCGTGACCATGATACTAAATCAAAACGGGTTAAGGATGGACAGCAAACAAGGAAAAACCGTTTAATTTAGCCGATCAGTGTTGCACAATAAGTATGTTTTGAACTTTTTGGATATCTTTCGCGCAGATACTGCTTACGATTATGTATTATGCGTCACGGTCTGCCATTTTACACCAAAAGTCATCACTAATCCTTCATACCAGCGATCGGTTATCGTTATATTATAACGTGCATTGCGGAAAAACAAAACATGTTTACAACTGTGGCTATGTTTTAAAGAAAAGCGCACGTGTCTAATGCATCGTTCTTACTTTGATGACAAACTTTGTCTATTTAGCAGACAGGTTCATATATGTAAAAACATGCACTATAGGGATGCCAGTTAAAGAATTGTCTGACGATATTAAATGTTTTATTTCTCATGTCAAGTTTAGTTTATCTATTGTATTTATTACACTGCGTATCGGAACTGAAACAATACATATTATAACATAAATGTAGATGTCCAGCTGACTATCCGCACACATAAACATGTAAAGTCTTTATGTTATTGATTGGACATGTTTCTATATTTGCAATGAGATACATGTCTTATTAACAATGAACTTGTTAAACTGTCAAGTAATCATTTTAGCACACCTTTGAATGGGTTTCTGATTAAGTCGGACATGAAATTCCTCATTTTATTTGTATCATTTATGTTGAATACTACATATTATTTACATAATCCGAGATCGAAATCCCAACTCATATATGTTCATTCATAATTGACAACGTGTTCCCGTTGCAACACTCCAATACAATTTCTTGCGTGTATTTTGCACTTAAACATAGTCTTTTGTAGCTACATTTTGTTATGTTTACTTAATATTTGTTATGTTTTCGAACAAAGTAAGAAGGTAGAGTTTTACATTTTTGACAGCATAATAAATTAAAGTGCCATACACATTTATTAAAGTTGGGAGCACTGTACAAAACTAAACTTTTTACATTTCTTAATTGTATAGAATGTAGTTCAAAATAATAACAATTATACACCTATATACAGCTTAATTAACAGTTTTTCTGCTTTCATGAACTCCGATATCAGTAACTATGATCTCATGATAAAATGTATTCATTTAATGCAATCTGATAACACAAGTACCAACATAAACTTAGCCATGTTTGTTAATTAAGCATTTATTCAAAGAAACATGTATGAATAGTATTATGATTAATTGTGTTTAATGTATTACTTAAACTTGACTTCTCGCTCTTTTGTAGATTTAGATTTGTTGTTTGTTGTTTATTATGTTATAACAATAACATTGTTGAATAGATTCTTAATGCTGTAATCAAATTGTCCTAGACCTTTTTATGTTTTTATTTATTTAACAACTTATGGAATTTAATAATGATCTTAGTTCATGCCTTTATATATGTTACTATTTGTTACTAATAGTATGTATACTAATTGTCTTTATGTCTATTGTATCTTGAATAATAATAAACATTAACCTATGATCGGATGATTTGACGTCCGTGTTTGCAATATATATATATTGCGTGACAAATGACAATCATTTAAAAAATGTTGCACATCATTAAGAATGTTGGATCGTTGTGTTGTTAGGATGGCAGGGAGTAAACTGTCAACGGCAGAGGGCCTGAGCCACTATAAATGACTGTGTGATGATGTGACAGAAATGCGTGAACACATCTTATGTTAATCTGTGTTCCTCGTGAGCAGACACATGATCCCATGTATCTCAGTTGAATGTATTTTAATGTAGCGTGTAATAGATAATTTGATTTAATTGCAACTAGACGCACAGTTTAAAAAACACTGCTTGATACACATGTTAGACGTTCTGGTCGATTTGAATGATTATGACTAATGTGTTATTGCATAAGTGCTCTTAACTGATATTGACGCACCTTACTGGGTAGCGGTTGTGTTACGAGGTAAATGAGCCTATTATTTCATTGTAGTACGTAGCACTAATTATTTGTGTAAACAGCATCTCATTAAGAGCAACTAAACCTCATTAACACTAATGTCTTCAATAACCTGGTAAGTCTTAGGCATTTACATATTGATACTTGTTTAAAGATTATTGATATATCGGCTCACTTCATGGCATGAAAATAAAATACAAAGTAATGCAATAAAGTGTATGTATCTGACGATGCCTAAAAGGTATGCACATTAGTATTTGATTGTCGTGTAAGTATTATTACAAATATATTTGCATTGAAACACTTACTTTTTCTTATGATATTAGCGTGACACGACATGCCTGTATTCCATTGTGTTTTATTTCTCTCGTTATTAAGTTTCTACAAGGGTATTAAACGATACCTATTATTGGGTTAAGATCAAATGTATGCTACATGTTAATAATGCCTGCCTCTGGGTAATACCACTTCAATTACATTCGTTTTATCCTTTAGTATTATTCTTAAAATACAACACACATCAGAATACTTTGTGATTAATACTCAGATCCTTAGTTAGACTGATCATTTTTAATCCTTATTTGTTGGAACGGTTATTAGAGTGAAACTAATCATATAATGCTGATGGTAGTGATTTGAAACTTATCGAAAAATTTGCACATGAAACATATTTTTAATCATTGAATAAAGCAACATAACATAAATATTTGTTTTGAGCTTTCCTCACATTCACAAAGAATAATTTAACCACTTGCTTTAATATTTGTTACACACATGTTTCAAGTATTTGAAACCAATTGTTGCCCATGACCAAATAAACAAACAGAAGCGTGCACATTTTAATATGAATGTATGATTGTATCGCGGTATCATACAACCAAAATATGCGTCTCTTTTAAAGTTGAAACCAGTTAATTATTCGATAAAAACAAATGTTAAAATTCGTTCATATGTTTACAAATTTGATGACAATGCCTCTAATTTCAATGTAAGATTACCAAAGGACACGACCAATTAGAACAAAAGAAACGGCAGTCTGTATTGTGCTTTCCGATTTTTTTTAGCGTTATGTATGTCAATAATTCGTGACAATTGAACGAACTATCTATTCCAAGCAGTTTAATGATAAGCAATTAGCCAAAATAAGTTCCACGTTTCTAATCTTGCACACGTTTTCTTGATTAAGGCTTCATAAATCAATTATTTGTCGGAACTAAATTGATTAAAACAACTTCAATTTATTCATTGTTACGCATGTACAGTGATATAATAGATAGTATATACGATCGTTGTACTCGTTTTCAAAACAGATACAACGTATATGTATATAAAAACTAGAATACAAGTTCAGAAGAATAAGTACAATCAAACACACGAAAGTTAATATTCAAATCCAAATTAATTTATTCTATACAACAGACAAATTATTCTTGTTCTAAAGACGTGTAGACAACATCAATCATGAACAATTCGTTTTCGCGACAATTATACTCAACTTAAGTTACATACATGTGTTTACGTGTCGTAATCGGCATAAACTTATACATTTTAATAATGTGAACAATATTTGCTTCATGGTACGGTATAATACTTGTTATTATTGTAATATAATATTCATCGTTCATGTTTATATGTTGGTTTAAGATTGTGAAAATAAAATATCGATATTGAAATCCAATATACTCACTTTAACTAGTATAGTGAAACATGAAAAAAGAAATATGATTAATTAAAAAATAGCACAATAATACAATTAATTAATAATTAAAGTAATAATTAAATGAATGTACTCAGTATATTTTATGGATATAATTATTTCCATGAAAACATAATACATTACTAAAATATTGCGGTGCATACATTTTAACACTGGATGAGGTTAGCAAAATATATCCCGATGTACATTTTGCAAAAAAAACAGCGTTGGTTGTAAATCCCTAGATATGTGTTGGCATTAAAATGTCAGTTATTCCGTTTGTCGTTTAGTACAGCATGTGTTTAAAAAATGTTCAGTTATTTTATCTTTTTCGCCGCGTTCCATTGTGAGAGTGATCTTTTAATGAAATAAAATTGACCGTTTTTGGACATTAATTCCAACTGTTTGACGTTTGACATTTGACGTTGTAACGCTATAATGTTTGAAATAATGTGCTGGAACTACTTGCCTGTCATTGGTTTCTCTTGTTCTAAATCATAGTTTTTGTTGTTACTGCTCTCGCGCCCGTTAAGAATTACCAAAACTTATCATTTTGAAAATATCTTAACATATTCTGTTTTTCGCCTTCTTGTGAATGCTTTTTATCTGGCAAATAGGTAATTTATAATTACATGACCTTTGAAATTACAAGTCCTCATGACCGCAAATATAGTTCACATTTGGAAAAGATATCGAATGTCATGAAAAAACCACTAGAGGATCTTAGAAACAAAAATGCGTGACAATAAAAGGTCAATTCGTTTTCTTTAACCGGCATTACATTTTTAAAAAGCCCCGTAATCTTTGATGGAAATGTGTAACGTTACGGAAAGATTCGCAAGTTAATTTGTATTGGTATCATTGTCGCACAATAAACATAGGAGTCATCATAATGGAACATGCTTGTTTTATTTTGCAAAGCAGTATCGTATTGTATTTTCAATACAAATCAATTAAGTTTTGGTACATGAAAACGTCGTGACACATAGCCTTTGTTAATGTATTAAAGAGGGAACCATCTTAGCAAATCGAATAATCTAATCTAAACCCACTTGGAAAATAACCAATTCCTTGGAAAAACTTATAAAGTTAAGTTCCTCACGCATGGTGCCCTCTCTATTTGATAATTATACATTGACTCGACGTCATGCACACAAATATTAACTATTGTAGGTTCAAATCGGGCGTCAGGTGATATAAGCATCAAATGAACTATTCAATGGTAAGAAAATGTCTATCCACTTGGTTCGAGTATATGTGGTGACGCGAACACAAATGAATGTTTAGAACATATGAAATTCATTTATGTGTATGGGTGTGTTTTTTGTCCTGCATCTCATTGTTTAGTTATTTGTCTCTTGTTATAGTCAATGCATTTGTTCTGCAATAATATTTGACGTCTTCATTTTTTATTGATACTGCTTCTACATGGACATTAAATCAGTTGCGTAAGATCTCTAAATGAGCAAATTGGAAGTTCGATGACTGTTTATTAATTTCAAAAGGTGATCGACGCCCATTGGTCAATATTGTATTAACAGTATGGCGTGTTGATAGTAAGCGTGTTTTGCTGTTCTTTATTCTGAAATAAGTATTTTAAGTATATAATAAAATATTAAATGCACATTTTATATATTGGACCTAACGTATTTATTTTATCGTTTCGACATTAATGTAATTGCCAGCTGCCTTTATGCACGCGCTAACGTATTTAATAATATTCAGTTATACGTTTTATTTCAATCGTCACAAAAATTGAACATATTTCTCATGTTAAAACCACAACGTACTTGACATATTTTACTCATTTGCTGAAGCAACTATTCTTCATTCCCAAGAATGCAAACTATTTTCGAAAATTTAAAGTAGTATCACAACAATCTTAATTGCAATATCCGTCTGTGTGCTTACATCAACTGTTTGACACCAGTTGTTAAATTTTCCATCTGTTTGCCTCAGTTTTTTTTTGTGGCGAGAATGTGTCAAAACATTGGTATTTTCTCTCATAATTGATCGTCTGAAATTGTCAGAATCCTTTTATGAGTGAGGGGCTACAGGGTTAGCTACATGTATCCCATGAGACATGGCGTAAAACACCTCAAAGACGCCAGAGGTGAATTATTTAATTGGTATCCGAACAATTATTGAATGCCTTCCCCATCCATCCCCCTCCCCCCAAAAAACAACATGTATACTTAAATTAAATTCCGTATGGTATATATTGCATATATTGTTTTCCAGCATTATTTTCTTTGACATGTGTATAACATGTACTGAAAATACTACGTTTAAACGTACGAAACTGTACACAGACTTATGGTTCGTGTGCATCGCAGATGTTTTTTTATATTCTTTACTTGAACATTCTCTGATTATTAATACATGCTTTATGTTTATATTTGAAATCTCTAAGCTATCTTGATTTTTTGTTGAACGGTTATAAAAAATGTCTATATATTAGAGACAATAATCAGCAATAAATCTTCAGCACACATATGGTTAAGCAACCAAAGGAACTTTAACTGAATGATTCGAATATAATTGCTCTTAAAATCGTTCAATAAGTAAAGTGAATGTTAATTAATGTGTTTTATTTTGTTATATCTTGATTGGCATATGTTTTGCATCATGCGATGATGAAATCATTTTTCATTTAAATGTAAAATAACATAGGTCTGGATATTGTTTAAGGGCTAAAGTACTATATTTACAACAATCTTTTAATGAAAAATAGTTGAACTGTTACTGGAAAATGCTGAGAAATTCTAAACTGTATATATTTACTGATTAGACGAAATTTGACCTTCACGATGTCATTTCATCCAACCAATATTTTACAGGATGTATTCATTTAAAAACGCCATAAACAATGAAAATGCTCAAAGCGTTATTGTTAAAATTGCACATGTCTCGTAGTGTTTGTAACAGGGTTGTGCATGTGCTATTTATTAGATATTTCATTGACGTTTAGGGACAATCAAATCATTTTCATGAGTTAGGCCTAAGCAAACTTGCAATATATCGCCCTATATACTGATTGAAAATGATTTTGACTGTCCACAAATACCAATGAAAAATAATTGTCCCATAACCTACTGCTAAATGCGAAAAAAAATCATTTTGTAAAAAAACTAAATGAAATTACCAACAATCTTAGGCATGCCTTTAAAATCAGTTATGTTTTATGGAGTAACGTTCTGCGCATTACAATATTGGTGAGAGCTACATCTCGTATCAAAACCAGGAAACATAACACACTATTGTCCGCTTGTTTCAACAAAGTGGTGAACAGTTTAAATTCGTATTTTGCATGTATTAAGTGAAGTATGTAATAATTAAAAATATTGTTATAACAAATGTAGCACTGGTAAATGCATACTTATCTAATGATCACATTCATATAGATCGGTGAACTATATGCACTCTATCAAGCTTTGATATTTTCTCAGCGTTAAATGCTCATGTCTGGGAATAACCATTGACATGATATCAGCGATTCTTGAAAATGTGACGTTTACACAAGAATTGCTATTAATCAATCTCAAATATCCAAGAACATGCTTGAAGCGTGGTATGGAAATTGGTTTTCTCAACCGTTTCAATGATGAATGCTCTAAATAAATGTTATTGCTATGCAGATGCGTGAAACCTTTGCTGTCGCTACGCATACTTTATGGATAGTGTTCCCATGAATACAAAATAAATCACTTAAGTCTCCGACTCAATGAAGCCATTAATCATCCCTATTTGATGAGTGCAGTGCATGCAGTTCACCACTGGGTTTAGGTTAGCAACATATATCTAGATTTTTATGGTGCAAAAAAACAACAGCCCTTGGTTGTGAATCCCTAGATATGTGTTGGCATTAACATTTCAGTTGTTCCGTTTGTGGTTTAGTACGGCATTTGTTTCATTTGTTTGTAAGTTCTTGTATCTGTTTTTTTAGACCCTTTAAGCACACGCATTGTTATACATGTTTAACTATTTTGCCGAGTTCCATTATGCGAGTGATCTATAAATGTTATACAATTGACCGTTTTCGACATTAATTACAACGGTTTGACGTTTGACATTTGACGTTCTAACGCATATTATGTTTGAAGTATTGACCTTCTTGTCTGTCATTTGTTTCTCTTGCTCTTAATCATAATTGTGTGTTGTTACTGCTCTCGCCCGTTGAGAATCACCAAAACTTAAAATTTTGAAGATATCTTAAAATATTCTGTTTTTCGCTTACTTGTGAATACTTTAGCTGGAAAATAGGTATTTGGTAATGACATGACCTTTGACATTTCTGATGCGTGCAACCTTTGCTGTCGATACGCATACATTCTCATCATCATAATCATATATTCAAGCGTACCAATGAAATAGACACGTATAAGAGATAAACTCGGAATGACAAAGAAACACAAGTAGATTGAAAGGCATGAAGTTAAAATAGTTTGTCTGCCGTCTGCTAGTCTGTTCGATCCTTGTTTGTCTTGCAGTTCGTTTATGAGTATCAAAACGTGAGTACAAATACCTTTCATGATTGCAATACGATTTGTTACATCAGACGGATTGATTAAATATAACAAAACATATTTTCCTATTTACAACAGCAGCAATTGCACATGTGTTGAGATGCACGCTTGTCAAGTGCTTTACATTCGAAGTGTCACCTTGTATTACTGTGATTCGTTAGTTATGGTTACCTAAATGAAAGGATATGTAATGTACTATATCATATAGTTATCTTAATAACGTATTTGTATTGGCAATATGCCTCGTGTAATGAATGGATATTTAAGTTCACAGCGTATGTCATTTGGTTTTGAAAATACACAAAGAACAACATGAGACACGAGTTGATTTGTCTTCTGCTTATGCATTTGCACTTTCCGTTAGCGTGTTATTTAGAAACGGGTAGTTTTTGCTTAAGCGGTCCCCGGAATAGACACATTTACAAATGTTTTATGCTTGCGTCGACGTTGGTACGCACGAATTATTTATGTTTTGTCGGCCGCAATTTCTCCCCCGTTTGTGTTGGATTAATTGCAAAAATATTAATACCAAAACGGTACGAGTGGTCAAACGCCGTTTGAGTGTTAACAAGTGGGTGTGTGAAGGCGACAGCCCACACAATAAGTAATGTTGCTAATTAACATTTAAATTTGCTGTGTGGTTTACCGCTATAAGAGTTTACTTCTCTCGTTTCGGACATGTATTTCTGCCAATGAAGAAGTAAAACTATGTCAACTTTACTGTTTGTTATGTTACGTTTTTTTTAACACGTGAAAAATCAGTTGATATTTCGTGAATGTTTCAATACAGTTCAATTAAACTTTTCACGAAAATAACGAGTTTGAAGTTATTTTGCGTTTTCCAGCAGATTGTTCGAAATCTCTTTATCAAGTCCTTAATAACAAAAAAATAGAACTTGACCGCTTAACTTCAGTTACACAACACTAGTATATAAAACAAGATTCACCGTTAATCATTGAACATTGTCACGTCAAAACTAATAATGCTAAGTGTTTAACAAACGTGCTTCGTATTTAAATAATTGAGTATCCCTCCACTGCAGAAGTAATTATAATTATCCTTGAAATACTATCCATTCCCAAGCATGTAATCGTTGCATTAAGTGAAGGAACAGTTGCAGGCATTTCTACTAACAATTGCAACACAATGCAATACAAATCTTCGACTTGTAAAACTAAGCGTTTCACATAAAAGTGATAATAGTTGAAATAGATATAATTATTTTATGTTTGAAACGTGGGAATATTGTGGTTATCTCCGCAGTCTGTCCGTCCGTTCTGGCCAATATCTGCTCATACACTATTACCAATAGAACCTTGAAACTAAGACACATGGTAGCTATGAGCATTTGTGCGACGATGCAATTTTTGGAATTTTGATCTTACTTCTGGGTAAACAGTTTTGGGGTCGGGCAGTTTTTCATATATGGCTAAAGTAAAACCTCGTTAACACTCTAGTTTAGGTCATTTAACATTAACTTCTTCATTTCTTCACCGATTTACTTCAATTTGATACTGGACATCTCTTATGACAATACGGTCAATCTTTACTATGCATGGCCCCATTACCAACCCTGGGGCGCACACCCAAAATTTTGTTTTAACTAAACTTCTTCATTTATTAACCAATTAACTTGAAGTTAATACTGAACATCTCTTATTAATACTCGACCCTCCGTGTCCACATTAGCCACCCCAGGGCCCCGCCCACATAGGCCACACCCACCCAAAATTGCCTTTTCCGTCCGTCCGTCCGTCCTGGCCTCTATCTCCTCCTACACTATTAGCACTAGTTATTTTTAGATTTGATCGAGAATGTAACCCGCCTCCCAGTGTCGCTAAATTGGTCAAATTCCCCACGAGTACTACTTCCCCTTACCCCCAAATTTTGTTCGTACCAAAAATGTTTCGTACGCAATTTTTGTTTCGTTCACAATTTTTTTTTCGTACCTAATGTTTTATTCGTACCCAAATGTTTTTCCTCACACACATTTTTTTGTACCCAAATATGTTCTAGTACCCAATTTTTTTTTCGTAACCAAATTTTTATTTGGCATACTTTTTTTCGTACCTAACATTTTCGTTCCCAAATTTGTGTTCGTACCAATATACACAATTGTGTTGATGTAGATAAACTTAAATTGATAACCACGCCCACCCAACATTTTGTTTTAACATAACTTCTTCATTTATTCACCAATTTATGCGGCGTGGGGATACGCGTCGGCCGCAGCCGCACCATTTCTAGTTAAATGTAAGTTTCTTTTCATTTTTTCGCAACGCATGAAGGTATATAGGTGGTAATTACACGAACGTTTTGTAAATAAATCAGTAAAACTTTTGAATTTTTAAATTTACCAATAAGATAGATTTGTATTATTTTTATTATTTGATTGAAAGACTAATTTATTTTGGAAAAAAAGATCTGATGATGAAATACTTATTTTCGTTTTCTATATTCCATGAAATCACGCATTATATTGTTTGCGTGTTTGATGGATACAGAAACTTTGGAATGTTTTGTTCTTAATGAATTTAATAAAAATTAGCATTATTAGTTTATACATTTCATATGCTGGAAATCCCTTCAGTGTCTGCGGCTCACTAATAATCACGCATATTTTTAAGCAATACAAAAGACTAGGTTCACGAAGCAGCTTAATATGCCCTGTGGAATTGTAAAAAAAATAAGTTTCGCAAATCATCATAAATTTTGATATTTCTGGATCTTAATACCTTACCTGTCTCATTCAAATCGCGTTAAACAACTCTAAAAAAGACTTCAGAAATATATAGTTCAGCATAATTCACTGAACTTTGACAATTGCTTGACACTTAATGACATAAAAGAATATGAAGGAAAGTCATCCTCACTCTCATAGTTTAAGTTTCGATGGATATTTTGAAGACAGATGCAAAGAAATTTTCCTTCATGAATTGTAACCCAATTTATTTCTTGTTATGTGGCAGTGCTGTGCTCTTTACACTCGGTAGTTGTTTATAACCAATGAATTCAGTATCGATAAACAGCAATTCAAATTCTTCCACTGTTCATAAAGGTTTAATGTATCGTACAATAACTAAACGCTTTCAAAAATATGTATTGAATGCTTCTGCAAACGGCCTTAATGTCACCCACTCTGCTCGCACAGACTCTCTTGAATGGAATATCTAAGATAAAAGCCCTTGTATATTATACAACCTTATCACATATAAATACAAACATTTGTATCAGCAAGCGATAATGCTTGTGTATTAAAAAGAGGTCCTGTTTTAAGGCAATCGACCAAGTTTGTTTCAAAAGTGAATAAGCACAAACAGTATGAGTGCAATCTAAGCTACCGTGATACCAGGGTGTGTTGTTTGCATATATACCAATACCAGTGAATTGTTAAAATAATACATGTCCTACCATAACAAAGTGTTTGACTGACGTCCATTGTACAGTATAAGTACGTTCATAGTTTTGTCCAGCAGCTTAGCACTGAAATAAAGATCAACTTAACATATTTTCATTCTGAATCAGCAAATTCGTCAACTTACTGTATATCCAATACCGGCAAGTGCCCCAGTTACTTCAATTTCAATATGCGCGTACCACAAAGGTAATGGTCCTTAATGGTTTCTCCATTTACATAATGTTATTCAGCAATAGATCATTCTTTAATTCACGCTTGACGTAAGTACATTTAGAGGACTTTGCCTCGTGTATACTGAATCTGTAACAAGGTCAAATATATAAATTGGTTGGTTCATCGTCATCGTCACTTGAGAGCAATAACTTAATATATTTGAGTCAAATTTAAGTATATTCTTAAATATATGGTGATTTCATCCATACACCAAAACAGTTTGTAGCTTGTTATACAATTCTTGAATTAAGGCGACATTATACATGCATTTTTTTTCTATACAGTTCTTGAAATAAGGTGACGCCATGCATGCACAAATGAAGATTGTAGTTTGTAATACAATATTTATATTAAGACAATGCCATGCGCGCACCAATAAAGTTTGTAATTTTCCATAAATGCTTGAATTAATGCAATGCAATACATGCAATAAATGTTGTTTTCAATGCAGTTCTGGAAATAAGGTGACGTCATGCATACACCAATAATGATTGTAGTTTGTAATAAAATATTTCAATTAAGACAATGCCATGCATGCACAAATAAAGTTTGAAATGTTCAATAAAATGCTTGAATTGACGCGATGTAATACATGCAATGCATCTAGTTTTCAATGCAGTTCTTGAAGTAAGGTGACGTCATGCATGTACCAATACAGTTGGTAGTTTGTAATACAAAACGTGAATTAAGGCAATGGCATGCATGCACTAATAAAGTTTAGAATTTGCAATACAGTTCCTGAATTAAGGCGATGTCATGCAAGCACCAATTTTTATATTTTATGTTTTGTTGTTTTTATCGCCCTGTGTTGCATAGACAGTGGGTCACTTGCCTTAAATAAAATACTAAGATGGATAACCAAGAAATCTCTCTCCTGCTAATGTTTTTGGTGTTTCATATGTCCTTTATTTTCTTAATTCACTCATTCATATTCACCAAAACTTGACAATGCCAACACAATGACAACAGTTTATAGCTTCTGAATTTGTTGACGTAATCAATAGAACATTTAGACGCGAAATGTATATTTGTAACCAGCTCCACGCATAAGATCGTAAAAATGTGATAGATAAAGGTTGATAATTGAAAATTAAACCAATGTTTCCCTGTATGTTATCATTTAGTTTTCGAAATTTTAAATATATTTTACAAAACATTATAATGCAACTTGGCAAATCTTGCAAGAAATAAATGAATATAGAAATAGGATGTTGGAAACATCACAATTGATAAAATATTGATTTATTTTAGCGCCCGGCCCATTCTCGCTTACTAATCTTGTTCATTAGATTCAATTGCAACAAACGTAATGTAAATAAAAATTCCAATGCGTGACATTTCAAATTATCAAAACCTTTTATTTAAAAAGGCCAATGCATGTTATCCTTAAGTGAAGAATTTCGGGAGTTGTTGGATGAAGTAATCAATGCATATTTAGAAGCAGAACGTGAATGCGCAACCCCCACAAATAACATTAGCCGTGAGTGTTTGACAGATGTGGGTTGATTAACTCACGAATTTGCTGACGTACATGCCACAAAATACCGACATTTGGACAAGATTGCACACAATATATAGACAGCTGTTGGAAATGCATGTATTTTGAAAGTAAGGTCTTTAATTATGATGGCCATTAGATTTAATGGCAATTGTATCAATGGTATAACACAACTTAAATCATTATACGTGAGATTCCGACGGATGAACACAAACGTTTTATTCATTCACTGCACATTGAGGCGATGACAATGCTTTCTCCTCATTATCAATTCCTTTGGCATCTTAACGGTCTACACATGTTTCTGATATTTTAATATTTATTTGTTTATTTAGCAATCTCCAAGGACAACATTAACCTATAGGTGAACTCCGCAAGGCGATAAGAATATGTTCACATGCCATACCGTAATTAAGTGTATGGAAACGAATAGGTTTTGCAATTACAATTAGCATTGCATTTAGGTGTAGATGTGGTTGGATTGGCATCGTTTAACACATTTATCAGAATATTTCTGGATAAAAAGCAATAGTGTAACTTCACTTATGCAGCAAAATGAATATGATGCTAACTACTGTTATTGACTCTAAGAATATAAATGACCAAGTTTGTATCTGCATCCAGGTTTTACCGTCCAAACATAAATTCGAGTAATGGAAGAACTTACGTTCTTTGTTTCAATGAGTATATTACATGGTTCTTGAATTAAAATTAAAATGCCAGTTTATGTAATATTTGTTATATTGTATCTTCAGTGTTGAGTGTGCGAGCAAGGGAAAGCGATAGTATGTATATAGAGGGGTAGTTTGTTGTCTTCAGTGTAGTATCGTATTTATTATCAAATTATTTGTTTTGTTGTTGTCGGTTTTTTTTAACAATTATATGAAAAAAAAATCTTACACGGAAATAAAATCAATAAAACTTGTGTTCACCTTTTTGTAATCTTCAGGTATTCATTTTGTCATGGCCTCAATATTATGACGTCATTTACGTTTTTAGACAAGCATCGGTGACGGTCCGTTTAGTTCAAATTTAATTTTGTACTATCCTATATGCTTATTTTCGGATACATTATTACGATACTAGGGTAACCTTTTGTAAGGAAGCGCGGAATGTCTTTTTGATTAGATGATCATGTGTGCCAATATATATGTCAAAATCCCACCATTTAAATACATTTATTAACCGACAACGAGTATCTTACCAAATATATTAATGTATAATAAATATACACAATCTCCAGTGTCCCTAATTTAATACAGGACAACATCGTATTCGTTTCGATTGTCTTAAGATTCGCGTTTTCTGGCATTGACATTTGCCATATAAAGTAAACAATGAATGGAAATATGAATGAATATTAAAAAAGCACAGAGATACGAGTGCATTGAACTTAAATTAAGAAACAAAATATTAATCAATTTTGTCATATGTATTAATTCATTTTTTAAGAATCAGCATTAATTTCGATATTGCATTAGTGCCTATATTTTTTAACGAATCAATCTTAATTAAAATGTATATTATAACTCATGCATTTACTATTAAAGTTTTTTATTATTTAATGTAAAACTATCGAGACTAAATGTTTTAAGGGGATGTTTTAAAAGATTAAATATTCATACATAACTTTAATAGCAGTGATACGATTGGGTTCAGATATTCGGAATGAGAATGGTAGTATATGTATACTTCATTATTAAAGTAAAATACAATGCAACATTTTAACTGCTATATTGTTCATCAATAGATACATTTTGTGTATAAAGGACAAAAATGAATATTTGTTAGTAATAGTATCATACGAAAATTATTCAAAGATAAATGTTGGGTTTTGTGAATATAAAAAATAGAAAACAGCGTCACGTATAAAATGTATATAATGATTCATTTAAAATATTTTAAATATTTTTTTTTAATTTTTTTTGTGATTAATGGTGTATGATTTTATAGAAGCATAAACAATGCTGATTGCACGTGTACCAAACGTAAAGGAAATATGATATGATAAAAGATGAACATTAAAATTGATGTAAAATCAGTTAATATACCTTTGTGCAAAACAACGTCAGTCAATTAAATCAGGAATATACACAACATCGTATGATGTGTTTAATGAATTAATTTTGTTAAGGCAAAATAATGATGAATTCCAGACGGATGTTGCTAATCATGTAGTAATTAATTAATATCTTAAAATCTGGCATCATATATTTGTTATTGAATGCTTGAGGGTAACATGCGTGTTTCAAAGCGTTTGATGTGCGTATACAATCGCAGGTCCGAAGGTAAGTTAAATTGCTCCTGGATTGTTTGTTTTTCGGGATTTATTATGTAACTTGCTATCAGTAATGCATTAATCGTTTAAATTGTGATATATTTTGACACGTCAACATGACTTAAACTGATCCGGCACTATATGAGTTACATATTGAATTATTGTACTGTTTACTGTTTATATGTAACCAGAATGATAAAAGAGGTTAAGTTAATAACTTTGCGAGATGAATTATGTTCTTCTAATCGTTTTACTGATGCCAGGTTCTGAAATCTGGACGACAAAATGTGATATCTCTGATACTTATAAAAACTTCAGTTCATCATGGTTTAAAACGTTGTTATTATGTTGCTCTGGTTGTAACCATTTCAACCATTGGTTAATTAAATTGCCATAACATCGATTGTTTGTAGGTTTCTTTTAATTTCGAAACGCGATTCTATCAGGTTAGTGTAAATTTTGGGTTTGGTATGAGATTTGGTGTCCTTTTTACCGTTTAGATTATGCTTTTAACCCAAATATTATGCATTGACGGTGACCCCAGCTTTATTTTTGTGTTATGTTGTGTCGTTTGTATTGCCCTTTTTTATACACGCGAATGGTCACTTGCTTTAAATAAATTACAAGCGTATGCTAACATGAATTTCTATTCTGATATTGGTTATGAAGTTGTACGGTCTTTCCATGAAAAAAACAAACGTAGAAAAAATCCAATTGAAATATTAGCTTTTAGTGTTCAGCAAATATTATTCTCGCAATATTTATTTATTATTACTCGACTTGCAGAGGTTATTGTGTGCATGCTTGTAAATCTTGTCCATTCATGCTATCGCTGCACTTGATGATCGGCCAATTGAACAGTTGAAGACAAGCTCAGAGCAGCTGAAGCTTTCGGTTATATTTATGAATTGAATCATAAATGTATCATAAACACCATATGCTTACTGCAATAAAATCATGCTCAATTTTCTATATTCTACAACCATTCTGAATATTTTCAAGGCCAAGTTGGATTGTTTTTCTGCATAATAATGCTAACCAGACAGTATATGATCTGTACAATTTTAAAAGAAAAATACATTTAACATCTCGTGTTGATTCTGAAATTCGTAAATGATGAAACAGAAAGTATTAAGTCAGACATCTTAAACCTTTCTTTTTACAATGTAATAACGCTTTTGGATTAATTTAATTATTTCATATAATGTTGAAAACAGGTTTCCTACCTTTTTCATGAAATAACGGCTATTGATTAAGTATTAATGACAAGAATATATAATTTATTAAACAATAGCATTTTTTGCCAAGACCGTCAAAGAAAGTGGCGAATGCCCTATAACATGTGTCTAAAGAGATGGCAGGTACATGTAATTTTCTTTGTCTTCTAAAAGACCTCTTACAGTTTTATTTTAAATTCTATTGTATTTGTTAATTGAATGCACTTAATTCGTCTGATGATTTATAATAATGACCTTCCATTGGAAATAACATTCCGATCCTTCTGGTGATATCTCAACATATTGTCTGCCAGAAATGTCCAATTAATCAACCTTGCATATTTGTGGAATAACCATGACGTTCGTCCGGTGAACTTGGCACAGAAACCGACATATAAGTTGCGCAAGCGACCTCAAAACGGCATAATTTACCGTTATAGCAGATCCATCCTGTCTAATAAACAATATTTTACCACGTGGTTCACAGTAAGATAATAAGTCTATGTTAATATGCCAAGAATTTGATTGCCGTTCGCACCATACCGCCAAAGATTGCTTTATACATTGAACATACATCAGTTATACGTAAATGTGTACACACGGTTTCTTTCTATCCGGGTTTTTATTTAAGTCTGTTGTGATGCTGAAGAATAATCAAAAATGCTAAAACTGATAACAATGGACGTTATGCCAAAGAGCTTTGAGCTTTTATGGATAATTGTAAGACTCAACAATATTCAAGACATTTGTACATACCTAGCAACACATACTTGCAGAACACAAACATGAACCATAAACCTCCAATTCAGAAACGTAATCTGCATACAATCAAATTATAAGTAATAAAAAATGCTAAAACATGCATATTAGTTTGTTTTTTTTATATCGGAAGATCCATTACGTATTTACGTTTAAAGGGACCTGTTCACAGTTTGACAGACTGACACTTATTGAAAAAAAAAAAGGTTTCAGATTTGCAAATGTTCGTTGTAGTTATGTGTTCTCAATGAAACAGTTATACTGAACATTAACCATGCTCCTAAATATCCATTAAATAAATCTTTTGACGATTTAAAAATCTTAAAATTATAAAGCGTTACAAACAAGAAATGATTGAATAATTGTAATCATTACATTTTGTGAAATTCGAGGATTTCAAATTAATAATTTATTTATAACAAAGGTTACCAAAGTAACTAATAATTAGAAACGTATAATAATTTTTACAGCTATGGACTATTGGTGACCATTGAATTGTTTCAGTATTATTGGTGTTCTTTCAAACGGCAAACGCCGCATATTGTTTGATGTTGACACTGCAATCGCCAATTTAATGTTTTTGAGTCTACATTTATAGGAAATGTACCACATTGCATGCAACAGAAATACTTTAAGGTGTTCGTTTTCTGTATAAATTATCATGACGAAGAAAGCATTCTCCGAGCATAACCATCAATCAATACAATAAATAAAAATGGTTGCTTCTGAAAATTTGTATTGCCAAAGTTTCTTGATGAAGGCGATATAAGCTTATTTTAAACATATTTCAAATCCTGTAAATTTTACTTCAAATTTCAATTTATTCATCTCATTAACGTAATGTGAAAATTGCATTTTTTTAAAATAATAATTCAATGTAAACCTCGATACAATCTACTTAAATGAGAATGAACAAATAGGTAATACTGTTTAGATGTGTGCACAAAATAATGAGCAAAACATAATAATATTAGTCAATACAAGGCATTTATATTATGCAATCAATTTTAATCTCATTGAAAGTAATTCTATTATATTTCAATTTGTTCTAGCGAAACTCACCGCAGTGAGTCTTTTTAGCAAATAAACTAACTGGGTTGCACAAAAACAGCATTATTAATCATTATAAACAGCTGGTACATTTTGTTTTAAGAAAAGCTCAATGAAGACGATACGTATATAGATTTTTTTTCGAGATGATATGGGCGTTATTTGTATAAGACATTACATACATAATGCATTTTATTGACTGCAATATATTATACATAAACATGTAGGTCGCTAAAAAGATTAACATCGTTTAATTCAACTTCAATAATGCAATAATATGAATGTACTGTCTGTTAACGTTGAATCGTGTATAGTTGATGCCAAGACCACCCTTACCCCGATATATAACTTGCAAACACACGCTGACATAGTAGTTGAATTGAGAGTGTTTGATGCTCATTGTATTCACAAATGTTCTATTCTTGCATAAAAAGAAATGTCATAAACAGCCTAAGCCTGGAAATTGAAATGTGCAAAAAGAGAAGTTATCATAAATCACCACGAAAATTACATTAAACGCAATCGGTGTCACAAGCATACTGTCGATCATTGTCATATCTAATAATATACTGCTGTTTTTTTGTATATATATATAATATTTGTGTGCATGACGCTAATTCCGAGTATGATAATCAAATTGAGGGCGCAAAATGCGTGTTGAGGTCAGATTGTTTCCTCAATTAAATGTAAAATGACGTCAGAAAAACGGAATACTGGTGACTAAGCTGTAGAATAAATAAATATATATAAATATATAATAATCATGCAGATGGCGTATGCTTAAGCGTATCTCTAACAGAACTGTTAGAAGATAGAAGAAGTAATCTCTGTGAGGAATTTGATTCTACCTATCGTATTATAGCCTTAAACGTGTGCTGCGTAATTGCGTTACTGCTTCGTTAGTTATTGTAAACGATCAATTCAAAAAGGAATGCTCATAATTCTATAAATATAATCAGAGTCATGCACGCATATGAGCCTCGCTTTGTAAAAAGGGTGTTTAATGCATGTGCGTAAATTGTCGTCCCAGATTAGCCTGTGCAGTCCAACCCCTTTTCACAAAGCACGGCGCATATATAATTACACCCCATTAGATAAGACAATGCTCGACTGTGGTGAACACCGATTGCGTTTCATGAGTCTCTTGGCGATTTCCGATTATGCTCTTTTGTTTACATTTCAATTTCCAGGCTTTGTATGTTGATGTCATATCTTTTCTTGCAAGAAAAGTTCATTTGTGAAGAAAATGATCATCCAAGACGTTAAATTCAATTTCCATTATCTCAGGTGTGCCAGCATGTGTGTGCAAGGTATAAATCGGACAGTGTGTGGTATTGGCATCAATTCACGAAAGTATATTTATTGTATGTCGTTATTATAGTTGCGTGCAACGGTCTTATACTTGTTAAACGGCTTGCACGAATATGTACAATAAAGTGGAGTCAATACACTGTATTAATCATGTAATTTCCTACTCAATGTTCCCAAGAAAAAACATGGTATATGTTAACATAATTTGATGTTATTTATTATCTAAATTAAGCTCATTTCGTTCCGAAAAATCCTTTGAACCTATCGCTTTAATCAAGATTAACTTAAAACACAATTTACGAGCTGCTTATAATGATAATTACAAAATGTTTGGTTAGTTTAATTTAAAAAGAATGTGACTCAATGCTGTGTGTTGCGCTTTAACAAATTGGAATATAATTGAATTACTTTCATTGAGATTAAAATTGGTTGCACGGTGTATATGTGATACATGTATATAGTTTGCTTTCGTTTACTAATAATTGTACTGATATGCATAGAGTAACTTTTTTGATCCTTCTCACGTTACATTTGGCGCAAATCAAGGCATGTCTTCAAAACATAAATTTTGTGTTTGCAGTGTAAGATTCTGACAATACATGTGGTGTTCGCCATGTGAAGAATTACTCATTAAGTAGAAACTTAAGCAACACTTAGCTTCTGAATATGCAAAATACAGTTTTCAAACATTAAGCATTTATTTAACGTCTAGTAATAACAAGTATCGAAAATAACTCAAACAACAACAAGACAATATAACATTTGTAACATAAAATTAAGTGTCATTGTCACATCACAAACTTAATGGTGTATATAGAAATTAAAATTGTGCGATCACAAAGTATTTTCTGTTTATGTGTTTCTTGAACTTCTTTGAAACTTAATTATTGGTGCTGGTTTGTCGTTACCATATGTAGCCGATCAATGTTGCACAATAATTATGTTTTGTACGTTTTATATATCGTTCTTTCAGACACAACGTCTGATTATGTTATGTATGATACATCATAAGTCTGCAATATTATACCAAAAGTCATCAATAATCTCGGATACCAGCGATCGGTTATCGTTATGTTATTATGTGCGTTGCGGAAAAACAGAACATGTTTACTACTATGGTTATATTTTTGTTAGAAAAGCGCACGTTGTCTCATGCATCGTCATTAATGTTCTTACTTTGATATCAATCTTTGTCTATTTAGCAGACAGGTTTATCTATGTATCGACATGTAGTTTAGTCGACGCCAGTTAATGAACTTTCTGACAATAGTCAATGGTTAATTTCCCATGTGCAGTTTAGGTCATTTATTTGCTTAATTACACTTCAAATGAATCGGAACTATAACAATAAATATTCTAACATAGCTGTATATGTCCAGTTGCTTATTCGAACAAATAAATATTTAAAGTCTTTATGTTATTGATTGGACATGTTTCTATACTAGACATTAGATACATGTCTTTATAACAATGAACTTTCGAATACTGTCCAGTAATCATTTTAGCACACCTTTCAATGACTTTCTGATTTGGTCCAACATTTAATTTGTCATTTCAGTTTACACATTTCTGTTGCATACAACATTTTGTTTTTAAATAATACGAGATCAAAATCGCAACTCCTATATCTGTTCTTTCACACTTAACAACGTGTTCCCGTTCAGCACTGATCCAATAAAAGTTCTCGCCTGTATTTGGCACTTAAACATAGTCATGATGAGCTGCATTTGTCTGTTTACTAAATATGTCTTATGTTTTAAAAGAAAGTAAAAAGGAACTTTATTAAAAGCTTGACCGCATTATCAATAGAAGTGTCATACACATTTATTGAAGCTGGGAACACGGTCCAAAACTAAACGTTTTACTTTTCTTTATTTTAAAGGAACGGCAAATAGATTAATATGATTACATGTATATGTATACACCTATATACACATTAATTAACATTTCGTCTGCTTCATCAACTCCTATGTCAGTAATTATGATCGGATGATTTGACTTCAGTGTTTGCAATTGACAAAGGTGTCACTGCATAAGTACTCTTAATTGATATTGACGAATCTTACCGGGAAGCCGTTGTGTTACGAGGTACTTGAACCTATTAGTTCATTGTGGTAAGTATCACTAATTATTTGAGTAAATCTCATATAGAGCAACAAAACCTCATTAACACTTATGTCTTCAATTACCTGGTAAGTTCTTATGTATTCACATTTTAGTACATGTGTAAATAGTAGTGTTATATCGAATAAGAAAATGCATTATTAATACAATCAAGTGTATGTATCTGACTATTCCTAAATGTATACACACTTGTTTTTTTATTGTCGTGTAAGTATTGTTACAAGTGATGGGAACGAATACTGAAAATGATATTCGCATATTCGTTTGTCATTATTGGAATATATTCGAATATTCAATTTTTAAATTTTATATTAAAATGTCCGACATTATGACTGTCCGGAGCAATGTACTAATCTGGTTGAAGCGGAACGTGTCGTCTCTGACTGCCCAGGCTTATCTGGGACGTAACTTTACGCACTTGCATTAAACCCTCTTTTCACAGATCGAGACTGAAATGTATCATAAGTATAAATTATGCGTCGCTTCAATAGTTGAAACCAGTGCACAATTCTATAAAAAAAAACATCTTCGTCTTCTTCAATACGTCTTAATTCGTACATATTTTTACATAAATGATGACAATGCATCTAATGTCAATGTAGATTACCAAAGGACAAGACAAATTAAAACAAAAAGGGGTGCTTCCCGAGTTACTTTTTAGCGTTATGTACGTCAATAATTTGTGAAAATTGAACGGCTTATCAAGCCCAAGCAGGCTAATGATAATCGATTTTCCAAAATAAGTACCGCGTTTCTTATCTTGCACACGTTTTCTTTATTAAGGCTTCATAAATCAGAAATTCATTTTTGGTGAAGTTTTGCAAACCGAATGACTATATAAGTGGTGTATTGCTTTATCAAAATTAGGTAAAATGTAATAATGTTTATAAAGAAATGTTAAAAATAACATGCTTCATAAGCAATTCGTATGTTAAATTTGTTTAAGTATATATTTTAGGTTTAGAAAGATATAGTTGTGCTGCGCTGGTTTACATCCGATCATTTAGTAGCTAAATGGTAATTAAATTGCAACGTATCAGCCAGTTGTACCCTTTGCGTTAATGCCAGTTTTATTCATTTATTTGTTTATGTGTTTGGTGTGTCATTTTGTCCTGTATCTCAATGTTTAGCTATCGGTGATAGTTTCAAAAAGTGATCGACGCACATTGGTCGATGTTGTATTTAAATTATGCCGTGTTTACATTTAGCGTGTTTTGTTGTCATGTATGCGTACTGCAAATGCTTATTTGGGACGACACTTTACGAACATGATATCAAGCGTTGACATTTTCTCAGCGTTATATTCTAATGTCTAGGAAAATGCTTTGACATGGTATCAGCGATTACTTTAAACGTGACGTTTACACAAGAACAGCTATTAATCAATCCTTAAATATTCAAGAACATGATTGAAGCGTGGTATGGAAATCGGTTTTCTCAGCCATTTAACTGATTTATTCCCTACATTTATGGTGTAGCTATCCAGATGCGTGAAACCTTTGCTATCGATACGCATACTTTATGGATAGTGATTATTTCCATGAATACAAAATAAAGCACTCAAGTACCTGACTCAGTGAGCTGACTCATGACCCAATCCCTATTTGATACGTGCAGTGCATACAGTTCACCACTGGGTTAAGTTTAGCAAAATATCTAGAGATGTTCATTTTGCAAAAAAAAAAGCCCTTGGTTGTGAATACCCAAATATGTGTTGGCATTAAACTGTCAGTTGTTACGTTTGTGGTTTAGTACAGCATTTGATTCAGTATGTTCAGATCCTTTATCTGTTCTTTTGTAGACCCTTTAAACCCACGCATTGTTCTACACGATTTTTTTTTTTGCCGCGTTCCATTATGAAAGTGATCTTTAAATGCAATACAATTGGCCGTTTTTTACACATTAATTCCAACTGTTTGACGTTTGACATTTGACGTTGTAAGGAATATACTAATATAGTTCACATTTGGAAAAGATATCGAATGTCATGAAAACAGCAACTAGAGGATTAAAGAACCAAAAAATGCGCGAAAGTTTATCGTAAATACGATTGCTATTACCGGGATTAAAATTAAATCAGCCTCGGAATCTTTTGCGGACATGTGTTAAGGTACGAAAAGATTCGCAAGTTAATTTGTATTGGTACCATTGTCGTACTATATACATAGTCGTCACCATGAGAGAAAAAAGCATGTTTATATTTTCAAAGCATTATCGTATTGTATTTTCAATACGAATTATTTATATTTTGGTAATTGGAAAGGTCGTAACATTATACTTTGTTAATGTATTTTCGAGGGAACTATCTATGCAAATCGAATCATCTTAACCTACTTGGAAAGTAACCGTTTCCTTGGACAAAATACTTTTACTTCTACACGCATGGCGCGCTCTCTATTTGATAAATATACATGGACTCGACGTCATTCACACTTATATTAACAATTGTAGGAACGAATCGGGCATCAGTTGATATTGACATCAAATTAACGATTCAGTGGTTACCGTATTAGAATATCTATCCATTTGGTTTGATTATATTTTATGTCGCGAACACAAATGAATGTACAGCATATATTTAATTACATATAATTTTGTACAAATATTTCACAATATCCCTTTAATTTTATCATTAGCATAATGTGCACACGTTTTTTTTCTGGCATTTGCTCAGCTATGTAATATATATATTGCATAACAAGATCCACATTATATTATGATTAATTTCCAACTAAACGTACTTAACTAGCGAACGTCAAATTAAGATAAATTTATTGAATTGATTTACTTGAGAACCCCCAATTCGTTTCTGAATGCTTATTTTAATTCGAATTGATATTTCCAAAATATTCACTAGTCACCGGTAATGATCGGTAATTATGTCTTTTTCTGAACTAAATATTTGGTTGATTTCTTGTAAACTGTGTGAGACAAATGGTGGTGTTTTTTTTTTTTAAATTAAGATGAACTTTAATTATGTTCGTTAACGATAAATGACATAACGTGCTTCATTATCAAGGGGTACGTTGAATGCTTTTCTTTAAAACGATATTGAGTAATTAAATTGTAGTTTAGTAGTGACATTTTTGCAGTTTTATTAATGTGTGTGTGTGTTTGGCGTGTCCTTTGGTCCTGTGTCTAAGTGTTGGCCAAATGACATCTTGATTTAATTAATTAATTTGTTCTGCAAAAATAGTTAACGTATTATTAAGCATTTACAACGTTTCTACATTGACATGAAATTTTGTTGGTGTAGATTTGTATATGAACAATTGGTTCGATGATTGTCAATTAGTTACAAAAAGTGATGGACCACATTGGTCAATGTTGTATTTACATACGTTGTATTTAAATTATGTCGTGTTTACATTAAGCGTGTTTTTGTCATTTATTTTTAAATGAGTATATGAAGTATATACTAGAATATCAAATTCACAAGTTATATATTGAACGTAACGCAGTAATTTGATCGTTTCGACATTAATGTAGATTTTAGCTGCATACATGTACACCTGAACAAATTCAATTTATTTATTTCATTCTGCATAAAAAATGGAACATATTTACCATTTTAAAACCACAACGTACTTGAAATATTTGACTCATTTGCTAAAGCAACTGTTTGCAATTCCAAATTAGTAAGAATGCGAACCATTTTCGAAAATTGGAAGCAGTATCAAAACAATCTTAATTGCAATATCCGTTTGTTTGCTTACATCAACTGTTAGAAACCATAATCAGTAGATATTTGTTTTTTTTTAATTATCCACATGTTTGCATGAGTTTGTTATGAAGAGAACTACCAAAAAATTTGCATTTGCTCTAACAATTTATCTTATACAACTGTCAGAATCCGGATATGAGTGCGGGGTTATAGAGTTGGCCACGTGTTTCCCATGAGACATGGCGTCAATGACCTCAAAGACACCAGAGGTGAATAATTCAATAGGTATTGGAACAATTTGTGAAGGCCTCCTCCACCCCACCCCCCCAAAAAAAAAATCACTGTCTACTAGCATTATTAGATTTTACATGTGTTTAACATGTACTGAAAAGATTACGTTTAAGCATACAACAATGTACACAGTCTTATGGTGCGTGTGGATCGCAGATGTTTTTTTTTATCTATTTGTTTTATTTAAAATTCTACGGCTATTAATTAATTGTTTCTGTTTATGTTTAACAACTCTAAGCTATCGTGATTGCTGGTGAAAGATTATTGCTAATGCCTATATAGTACAGGTCATGGATCAACAATAAATCATAGTACACATATGGTTAAGCAACCAAAGGAACTATTACTGGATGATTCAAATTTATTTGCTCTAAACATGTTTCATTTAGTAATGTATATGTTAATTTAGTATCTTGAAACGCATATGATCTTCATCACGCGATAATGAAATCATCATACAATTAAATGTAAAGTTACTTAGGGCTGGATATTGTTTAACGGTCAAAGTTCTATATTTACAACAAGAGTTTAATGACAAAATAGTTGAACTGTTTTGGGTAGGTACTGAAAAACTCTAACGAAATTAGACCTTGACGACGTCATTTCACAACACCAATTAAGATGTATTCATTTAAAGAAACCATAAGCAAAGCACTTGCTTAAAATGTAATCAATATAATTGCAAATTTGTCATACTGTTTTTAACACGGTACACATGGTTAGACATGTGAAATTTCAGATATTTTATTGACGTTTATGGACAATCAATTTTTTTTCCTGAGTAAGTCCGAAGACAACAATTCAATATATTGCCCTCTATACTGATTGAACATGATTGGACTATTGCCAAATACCAATTAAATATTTGTTTCATTACCTACTTCTAAATATGAATAATAATAATTTTGTAAAAAAACAACAACAACGAAATGGCCAACAATCTTTGGCATGCCTTTAACAGTCAGTAACCACAATCTGAGACTATTGGTGAGAGCTCCCTCTCGTATCAAAATCCGGAAACATAACACCGCTTTTCCCGCTGGTTTCAACAAAGTGGTGCACAGTTTTAAATTCGTAATTTGCATTTATTTAGTGAAGTATGAAATAATAAAACATACGAGATAACAACGATAGCACTGTGAAATGTATATGTATCAGATGATCCCATTTATATGCATCGGTAAATTAAATAAACTATATCAAGCGTTGACATTTTCGCAGCGTTATATTCTCATATCTAGGAAAATGCATTGTCATACATTAGTGAGTCCATAAACTGTGACGTTTACACAAGAACAGCTATTAATCAATCCGTAAATATCCAAGAACATGCTTGAAGCGTGGCATGGAAATCGGTTTTCTTAGCCCTTTACTGATTAATTCTCTAAATTAGTGTTGTTGCTATGCAGATGCGTGCAACTTTTGCTGTCAATACATCATCTCGTAATCATAATACATAATCATGCATTCAAACGTTCCAATGAAATAGACACTTATAAGAGATAAACTCGGAACGAAAGATACGCAAGAAGATTGATATGTATGACATTGAAATCGTGTGTGTCGTCTGCTAGTCTGTTCGATGGTGCGTACACATTTCGCATTGCAGAACGATCCTGCTTATCAACACTTGCTAACAAACACATGTTATGATTGCAATACGATTTGATAAATCAGATGGATTGATTAAATATACCCCAAAACACACTTTCCAATTTTAAATGCAGCAAATGCACATTTGTTGAGGTGAAAGCTTGTCAAGTACTCTGCATACAAAGTGTCACCCTGTCTTACTGTGATTCGTCAATAATGGTAACCCAAATGAGGACATATGTAATGTACTATATCATATAATTTTTTGAATAACGTATTTATTTTGGAAGTAATGCCTCGTGCAATAAATGCATATTTATGTTCACAGTCTATGTCAGTTGGTTTTGAACATAGTGCACACAGAAAAACAAAAGAAAGGAGTGTGTGTGTGTCTTCTGCTGATGTTTTTGCACTTTAATTTATTTTGTAATTTAGTTACGGGTAGATTTGTGCTTTAGCTGACCCCGGAATCAACACCTGTAAACAAAACAACGTTTTGCACTTGCTTCGACGTTGTGACGCACGAATTATTTATGTTTTGTCGGCCGTCGTTTTTCCCCCGTTTGTGGAAGATGAATTTCACAAATATCAATATAAAAAAATATGATAGGAAGTCAAATGCCTATTGAGTGTTCAAAAGCGAGTGTGTGAAGCAGCCCACAAAATAAGTAGTTTCGCTAGTTAACAGTTAATTTTGCTTTGTGGTTAACTGCTACAAGAGTTTACTGCTGTCGTTTCGGACATATAACTTTGAAGATGATGAAGTAAAAACAGGTCGACTTTAATGTTTGGTCGTCGATTTATTAAGTTATCTTTACAGTATTTATTGAACTTGTTATGTTGCTATGTGTATATTTTACATTTTTTATTCAAAAGTGAATGTATTAATCTTCGAATTGCTGCAATACTTTCCTAAAATATAGTTTAAAAAAACGACTGTTTTCGTAAAAGTAACATGAACATTTCAGTTGATATGTCGTATATGTTTCACTTAATTTTAAATAAACTTTTCATGAAAATCACGATTTTGAAGTTTTTATTGCAATTTCCAACCGACTGTTAAAAAATCTCTTTATCTAGTCCTTAATTACGAACACATAAATTTGACCTCTCTACTTCAGTTACACAGCACTAGTATAGAAAGCAAGATTCACCGTCAATCATTGAACATCGTCAAATAAAAACTAATTGATTGAACAAACAGTCTCAGGCATTTTCACTTACAACAAAATGCAATACAAAGAATCGAATTGGAATACTAAGCGTTTCACATATAAGCGATACTAGTTGAAATAGCTAGTATATATTTTGTTTTCGTGTAATTGTTACGAACAATTAAGAAATGATGTTTTATAATATCAGTTTGTATTCGTGTTATCGGTTAGTATGTAGGTGTCTAGGTGGTTATTACACGGATTTATTTTTTATATATAAATCAGTACACACGTTTGACTTTTTAATTTACCAAGAAGAAAGATTTGTATTATTTGATTGAACGATACACATTATTTTGGAAAAAAAGGATCTAATGTTGAAATACTTATTTTTGTTTTCTATATTCCACGAAATCACGCTTTATATTGTTTGCGTTTGTGATTGATTCATTAACTCTGGAATATTTGTTCTTCGTGAAAAAATAATTAAGTAGCTGACTTACGATTTTATTTGATACATTTCAGATGCTTGAAATCTCTTCAGTGTCTGCGGCTTTCTTACAATCACGCTTATGCTTTAGCAATGAAATCCGATGTGACAGTGATGTGCTTTACACACTCGGTAGGTGTTTTATGACCGTGAATTCAGTATCGATTAACAGATATCTAAATGCTTCCAACGTTCATAAAGGTGTATTGTATCGTACAATTACGAAAATCAATCGAATACTTAGTTGTATTGAATGCTTCGGCAAACGGTCTTAACATCACCCACTCTGTTTCCACTCTGTTCTCTGTTGAATGACATCACTTACGATTAAAAACATTGCATCTGATAAAATGTTGTCACATATAAACAAACAGTATTTGTATTAGCAAGAGATAATTCTTGTTAATCACTTAGAGGTCCTTTCTTTAAGGCAATTGACAGAGCACGTTAAAATAAAAGTGTATGAGTACAAATAGTACGAGTCTAATGAACGCTTCCATGATACTCGGGTGTTTTTGTCGAAAATACAGTATTCACATGAATTGTGAACATACTACATAGGCTACCATATCATAGTTTTTGACTAACGTCCCTTGTACAATATCAGAACGTTATCATAGTGTTTTTTTCAGCTGCACATTCCTTAGATAAAGAGCAACTAAAAATTAATTGTATCTTCTCCTCGTAATCATCAAATACGTAAACTGACTGTATAGTCAACATCTTCTAGATTCCCAGTGACCTCCATTTCAAAATGCTCTTACCATTTAATCAATTATTCTTTATGGCGTCTTCATTTACATAACGCTATTCAGTCATATATTATTCTTATGGTCTTGCATCACGAAAATACAGATAGCTTTACATTAATGGCCTTTTGCCTCATGTGTACTTAGTCTGTAACAAGGCCCTATATGTATATTGGTTTGTTCTTGAACCTACCATTGACACTTGAGAGCAAAACCTTCCTAAATTAGAGAATGTAAGTAATCATGTCTTTCTGAAATAAATGGTGATGTCATATATGTACCAATAAAGTTTGCAGTTTGCAATACAGTTCTTGAATATGGTGACGCCATGCATGTACCAATAAAGAGTGCAGTTTGCAATTAGGTTCTTGAATTAAGGAAAGTGTATACATTTACCAATACAGTGTGCAGTTTGCAATACAGTTCTTGAATGAAAGTGACGTAATACATGCATCAATAAAGTTCGAAGCAACATAATAAAAACGATTTTTTGCTGTTTTTTTACGTCAAGTGTTATCGAAACTCAAAAACACCGGACTATAAAATCTTGCTCTGAAACAAGGCACAAGGCACAAGGCTATGCGATTTTCTTGTGAATGTATTTCGTAATTTGTATGATTTAACTTAAAAGAGGTTTTGTAGCTTGAAGTATGTAATAAAACATCCGGAAAATACACGTATTGACCCAATGTGTATAAGGAGAAACAAAAGTCATTGACACAAATGCCAAACTTGAATAGGTAATTTCAGTATACCCTAGTCAATACGATCTGATAGGAAAGTTATTCCATTATTTGCACATATGTTTACATGTAAGTGAGCGCTGATTGTTACATATAACGGATACTATAATTAAGATAAGAAAATTAAGTATAAGAGTTATAAGAAATCAAGCTATGAATCAATAGTGTAATGCACCGGTTGTACTTGTAAGCGTGTGTATTTTTTTTTATTTATTTTTTTATTTTAAGAATGGTTTAAAGTTAATCGTTATGTCAATGTTATTTGGGCGTTCTATATAACTAAATGATACACAATAACGGTAAGGTTTTGTTTAATTTGAATTTTGGTTAATTTTTCGTTACGTTTCTATAACATCCCAAAATGTGTTAATTGTTTCGCCAGTTGCTACCTCATAAGATGTCTCCCGCGCGTTTGTTCAGAGGAATGGGCAGTCCATCTGAGTTAATACTAAATTGCGTCCACATGTGTAGCTTCTCATCTAACATGTGTGTTTATTCGCGTTGCATGAAGGGCAGTACTATTTTCATTGCCCGCCATATTATTTTTTTCATGAGACGCTGTCACTTAACATATGTAAAAGTCACAATACTGACCGTAGGGCGTAATTATATATAAATTTAGTTTTGGAAACATAAAAATTGATACAATATTGATTTATTTTATCGTCCGTTCCATTATCGTTTAATAATAATAATTCAAATGTAACAAACGTAATGTGAATACAAATATCAAAGCATCACATTTCAAATTACCAAAACCTTTCATTATAAAAGACCAATGCATGTTCTCCTTAAAGAATGTCTGAAGTTGTTGAAGTAATCAATGCATATTTAGAAGCAGAACGTGAAAGTGCAATCCCCTAAAATAACATAAGCCGTGAGTGTTTGACAGATGTAGGTTAATTAACTCACGTATGTGCTGATTTACATGCCATAAAATACCGACATTTGGAAAAGATTACAGACAATAATACAGCTTGATTTAGTTAGTTGGAAATGTATGTGTTTCGCCAGTTAGGTCTTGAGAACTAAAAAAGCGTCAGTATGTTTTGTGTGTTTTAACATATTGATTTATTATTTAATGTGTTATATTGTCCGATGTACTGTCGCTAAAATATAATGGTTATTAGATTAAAGGGCAATGTTATCAATGGTATAACACAATTAAAATCATTATACGTGATATTCCGACGGATTAACATGCATGTTTTATTCATTTAATGTCCATAGGCGTGATGATAATGTCTTCTCCTCATTATCAATTCCTTTATTTATCTACATATGTTCATGATATGGTAAATTATGTTGTCTGTTAATTAATCGCCAATGATATCGTTAACCTATAGATGAACTCCGCAACGCTATACGAATATGGTCACATGCCATACCGTAATTAAGTGTATGTAAACGATATGTTTTACAAGTACAATGAGCCATGCATTTGGATGTAGATGTCTTTGGATCTGTATCGAATAACACATTTATCTAAATGTTTCTGAATACAAATCCATAATGTTACTTCACAAATGTAGTAATATGAATACGATTATTACTTCTGTTTTTGGCTACTAAGAATATAAATGCTCACGTTTGTCTGTACCGTCCAAACATACATTTGAGTAATGGAAGCATTTACGTTCTTTGTTCCATCAAGTATATTAAAGGGTTCTTGAATTCAAATTACATGCCATTATATATAAAGTTGTGTGTTCAGAATTGAATGTGCGAGAAAGGGAAAGCGATATTATGTATATAGATAGGGTGTTTGTCTTCAGTGTTATATAGTATTTATTATCAAATTATATGTTTTTTGTGATTGTCGGAATTTTTCAAACAGTTATATTTAATAAGATCTTACACGGACAAAAAAATGTTGTATGTTTATCAATCGCCAATGACAACGTTAACCTATAGGTGAACTCCGCTAGGATAAACGAATATGTTCACATGCTAAACCGTAATTAAGTGTATGTAAACGATATGGTTTTGCAATTACAATAGGCCATGCAGTTGGGTGTAGATGTCTTTGGATCTGTATCGTTTTACACATTTATTTCAATATTTCTGAATACAAGGCAATAACATAACTTCACTAATGCAGCAAAATTAATATGATGATAACTTCTGTTATTGACTTGTAAGAATATAAATGACCAGGTTTATCTTTGCATCCCGCTTTTACCATTCAAAGAAACATTCGAGTTATAGAAGACATTCTTTGTTTTATCGAGTTTATTACAGGGTTCTTGAATTAAAATTTAAATGCCATTATATGTAATAGTGTGTGGTCAGAGTTGAATGTGCGAGAAAGGGAAAGCGATATTTTGTATATAGAGGGTATATTTTTGGTCTTTAGTGTAATATCGTATTTATAAGCAAATTATATATTTTGTTGTTATTGTCGGATTTTTACACGGAAACAAACATTTGTATCATCAATAAAACTTGTGTTATTCTCTTTTTGTAATCTCGAATAATTCACTTTTCATCGCCTAAAAATTAGTACGCCATTTACATTTTTAGATAAGCATCGGTGAAGGCCCTTTAAGTTCACTGTATTTTTTTCTTTTTTTAAATATAACACAATATATGCTTTATCAAACGTTGACACATATGTAGGTAGATAAAATTCCTAACTATCCTATATGCTTATTTTAGGATACCTAACGACGATACAAGCGTAACTTTTCAACGAAACGCGGAACGTCCTTGCGATAAGATGATCATAAAAATGTGCCAATATATGTAACAATCAAAAAAAATAACATTATGGAACGCAAACGAGAATATTTGCAAATATAAAACTATATAATAAATATACAAAATTACCAAGTGTCCCTATTTTTTATACAAGAAAACATCTTATTCGTTTCCATTGTATTAAGATTCGCCTTTTCTGTACGTAGACATGTGCCATGAACAGTAAACAATGCATGGACATGAAGAAGAGGATAAAACGAACGTATTTATGCGTTATTTACTTTTTCAAGTCATACATTTTGATAAAAAGGATAATAAAGTATGTAGCCAATACATTACTAGATGAGATGTAAACGAGATTGAGCAGATCTAATTTTAAAAACTTAGATATATGATTTCCTTGAACTTACATAAAGAAAAAAATATTAATCAATTTTGCAATATTGATTGGTTTAATTCCTTTTTTTAAAAAATAGCACAAAGCTCCATACTGCTTAAGTGTCTATATTTTGTAATGAATCAATCACAATTAAAATCTTTATTGTAACTCATGAATTTACTATTGTGTATGATTTTACAAAAGCATACATAATGCACATTGCATGTGTATATTATGATAACCATTTTACTTTAAAATTAATGTGAAGTTATTAAGCATACCTTTGTGTATACGAATGTCAGTCAATTTAATCAGGAATATATAAAACATCGTATGATCTGTATAATGAATTGGTTTTTTGTTCAGGCAAAATAATGATGAATTCCGAACGGATGCTGCTTATCCTGTGATAATAACTAAAGATCTGAATAGCTTGCATCATATATTTGTTATTGAACGCTTGAGGGTAAAAATCGTGTTTCAAAGCGTTTGATGTGCCTATTAATATGGTTGGTCAGACGGTAGGTTTAATTGCTCATGGACTGTTTTTTTCCGGATTTTACTAAAGTAAATTGCTATCAATAATGCTTAAATCGTTTAAATTGTGATATATTTGCACACGTCAACATAACTTAAAATTATCTAACTTTATATGAGTTATATATGGAATAAATATACTGTTTACTCTGTGTATTTTACCAGATTGATAAACAATTCATTTTCGAGATGCATTATGTTTATCTAGACGTTCTAATGATGCTAGGTTCTGAAATCTTGACAACTAAATGTGATATCTATGATACTTGAATGAACTTTATTGTATCATATTTCAAAAAGTTGTTATTATACTGTTCTGGTTTTAACCATTTTTAACCATTGGTTAATTAAATTTCCGTTAAATCGATTGTATGTATGTCTTCTTTTTAATTTGAAAAGCGATTCTCTCAGGTAAGTGTAAATTCTGGGTTTGGTATGGGATTCGGTATTCCTTTTTACCGAATAGTCTATGCTTCCAACCCCAATATTATGCATTGACAATGACCTCAGCTTTATTCTTTTGTTATGTTTTGTCGTTTGTATTGTCCTCTTTTATACACAAAAATGATCACTTGCTTTAACTACATTACAATCGTATGTTAACATGAATTTCTATTCTGATACTGGTTCTGGAGTTTTATTGTCACTTTATAAAAAAAAACACAGGAAAAAAACGTATTGATTTAATAGCGTTAAGAGTTCAGCAAACACTATTCTCGCAATATTTATTAATTTCTACTCGACTTGCAGAGGTTATTGTGTGCAAGCTTGTACATCTTGCCCATTCATGCAATCGCTACACTTTATGATCGAGCCTTTGAACAGTTGCAGACAAGTTCAGGGCAGCTGCAGCTTTCGGTAATATTTATGAATTGCATGTTCGTATCATAAACACCATATGCTAACTGTAATACTATCCATGCTCAATTTGCTCAACAACTCTGAATAATTTCAAGGCCAAGGTTTCTCTTGATAAAACTCCTACGAATGGATTTTTGTTTTTTGGCTATTTACTTGTCATCGTAAATAGTTTTCGCACAAAATGAACATTGACGTTCGTTAAATTATTCATTAATGTATCAAACAATGAAACTCCAGAAGCTCTATAATACAATTACTGCAATTCCAAAAGAAACGAAGGAGTTTAAAACGTAATCGCTTTTATTATGCAACATTGACAGGAATGCAAAAGCGTGAGGATTCCAGTAATTGCTGGCATTCCAGTATTCAAGTATTATTCCATAAATTTATTATTAGATTTATATCTCCATTATATGTTCGTATTTTATTGCGAAGCCGTTTATTGCATACTTTACGTAGTTCTTCGATTTTAATTATTCCATCGCTCTGATCCCCGACGCTTTTTCAATTTACGTAATTCCAAAGAGCTCTGAGATCTTATTGATAATTGTAAGATTCAACAATATTCAAGACACTTGTACATACCTAGCAACATATACTTGCATAACACAACTATGATCCATAAAACCTCCAATTCAAAAAACGTAATCTGCATACAATCAAATTAAAAGTAATACCAAATTCGACAACACTCATTTTAGTTTTGTTTGATAATTTTAATATTTTACTGGTAATAAATGAGTTATCGTGACGTTAACTATATTTGGTTGTAAAATTAACCGTAATCATCTATTTTCAATAGTTATGAAGATACAACCCAAAGATGATCGTATACAAATTTAAGTTGTTACTATTTTTTTCTTTATTTGTTACCTTTTTATTATATCCTGGGGTTCGCAACACATAAATGAAACCAAATATACGATCGCATTTATGATGGTCTATTTACATAGATGTGTGTTCATCTTGAATTACCAGTTTTTGTAAATATTCATATAAAGTTGTAAATATGTACGCTGTATATTCACATACATGTATGCATGTAATGATATAACTTTGAAATATTTAGTTTTATAACTGTAAAATCAATACATATGCATGTTAGGAATGTGTTTTAGTTAACTTTGTCACGCATATTTATCGATATAATTAATACAAACATGTATATGCAATATCATGTGTGTTCATCTTGAAATACCATTATTTGTAAATATTCATATAAAGTTGTATATATGCACGCTGTATATTTACATGCATGTATGTATGTAATGAAATTACTTAGATATATTTAGTTTTATAACCGTAAAATTAATACATATGCATGTTATAAAAGTTAATTTGTCACGAATATTTATCTTAAGAATATGATAGAATTAATACAAACTTATTAATGCAATCACAAATTAAGTTCCACGTAAATAATTTATTTTAAATCATGTATTTTAAATATTCAACGTAAATAATCTCGTTTTGAAACATCGGTATTGATTTGTTCCGCACCGTTCTGGAAATTCTTATAATCGTATGTCTAGTAAGTAAATTAGTAAATATTAGATGTGCAGTTGCAATATTAGATGCAATTATTTATTCCCTTCAAAATCTACCATGTTAACAAGTTCATAACACTATTGTCCAACTTGTATCTTCTATCATTACTATAAATCGTATAATTCATATATAATGTAGGCTATGAGCTTGTATAAGCTTTATTACTGAATAAATGTTGTTGTTGTTGTTGATATTGGAAGATCCATTGCGTATGTACGTGTTAAAGGGACCTGTTCACAGTTTAACAAATTGACACAAATTGAAAACAAAATGTCTCAGATTTGCAAATATTTGTTGTAGTTATGTTTTTGCAAGGAAACAATTATACTGTAAATTTACCATGCTCTTAAATATCCATTATATTCATCTTTTGACGATTTAAAAATATGAAAATTATAAAGCGTTACAAACGGGAAATGATTGAATTATTTGGAGAGTTCTGTTGTAATCCTTAAATTTTGTGACATTTCTGGATTGCAAATTAACAATTAATTTATTACAAAGGTAACCATAGTAACTTGTTATTAAATACGTATAAGTAATGTTACAGTTACGGACTATTGGTGACCATTGCATGGTTTAAGTATTATTGTTGTACTTTCAAATGTCTGACGCTGAATATTGTTTAATTCTGAGACCGCAAACGCCAATTTATAATTGTCAGCTTATATTAACGAGAAATGTATCACATTACATGCAACACAATACTTTAAAGGCGTTTTTTTCTGGATAAATTATCGTGACGAAGAAAGCATTCTCCGAGCATAACCATCAATCAGAAAGTATATCAATGTTTGTGCTTCTGAAAATTTGGGTTGCTTTACGTTTGTTGATCAAAGTATTATAAGATTATTTATAACATATTTAACATCATGTAATTTTACTTACAATTTCAATGTATTCATAACATAAACTTAATGAGCAAATTGCTAAAAATGTTAAGACTTAATTTCAAGGTAAACCCTATTATGATCTACTTAAATTAGAATGAATAAATGCATTACAATGTTTAGATTCGTGCACATTATAATTAACAAAACATAATAATATTATCCACAATATAGCATTAACATTATCCAATCAATTTCAATCTCAATGAAAATAATTCAATAAGATTTTAAATTGCTATAGCAGTGAGTCTTTTTATCAAAGCAATTAATTGGGTAGGACAAATACAGCATTAGTAATCATGATAAAGAGCTATACAATTTTGATTAAAGATGAACTAAACTTAAACGATACGTATATAGATTTTGTTTGAGACGATATGTGCGTTATTTAGAAAAAGAAATAACATACATTATACAGAATATTAATTAGTTTAATATCGTTAATTCAATAATGAAATGATATGAATGTACTTTTTGTTAACGTTGAATCGTGTATTTGATGCCAATGCCACCCTGAACGCGATTTATAACGTGCACACAAATGCTGAGATAGAAATTGAAATGAGAGTATTTGATGCTCATTGCATTCATAAATGTGCTATTCTTGCATGAAAATAAATGTCATAAACAGCCTAAGCCTGGGAATTGAAATGTGCAATAAGAGACGGAATCGGAAATCACCACGAGAGTAACATTCAATGCAATTGGTGTCACAACCATACTGTCGATCAATGTCTCATTCTATTATCTACTGTTGCTGTTTTAATATATATTTTTTTGTGCGCACGACGCTCATTTCGAAAATGTCACATTGTTTTCTCCATTAAATGTATAATGACTTTAGAAAAAACCAAAGACTGGTGACTATTTTCGTCCCTTAGGAATTGCATTAAGAAATAGTTTTTTTTTATATGTATAACTGTTGTTGATTGAACCATATTATATTCATATTACAAAAGAAACTAGTTTCTTTTGTAACAATGTATGGGTATTAATTTACTAGCAATTACAATTATATAAAGCATTTCACACCGAGCAGCCTACCTCCGATTGACACAGATATGGCTACAAATGCTTGCAAACATCCACACGAGCGTTCTGTGTATATGGATTGCGGAGTTCTAATATACTAGGTTAAGCGGTTCATATTTGTTTTAGAGATGATTAATACCTTACTATATGAGGAACAGTTTTATCACATTAACTTGGCTTTCCTAAGCATGGCTTAGGTTTACGGACTTCCGTTTCTCTTCATCTACCATATGTATAATGTTTAGAGTTATATAGTGTCACATCACTGGACAAAGCTTCACATGTATGTAAATAAAGATGCAATGAAGTGAAATATAAACTCGAATCCATTTACATTCGAAAAAATAAGCCCTGGAATAACGGCAGTTGTTCGCTATTTTATTCACAGAGGGCACGTAATACTGTTCAATAGCAAATTGCGTTCGCGTATGCTAAACACCTAATTCTGTCGAATGGGTAAATATGTATAGTGAAACGGTACTGCTTATTATACCCTCATTGTGACAGTTCCATCATCATCATAGCCGCTGTCGCCGTCGTCATGATCACAATCCTGGTCATTGTTATCATTGTCATTATTCGATTCTATTACCCTCATCTATACCATCATCCGCAGTATCTTTATTATCATTTTGAGTATCGTCATCATCAAAATTCATCATCAACATCGTCATATCATTTCGTCAGCATCAGTATGATTATTGGCAAAATTAACATCAACAGCTCAAAACCAGATCAGCAATATAGCAATTATCAGTAAATATTTATTCTCTTTGACCTACGCATCACGAATACAGTTTACTGAATTATTGGTTTGAACAATAAGATAAATACTCTCATAGTGATTAAGCTATGTAACTTGTTTTATATGTCAATGGGTATAAAGTAATACTGATATTATAACGTTTACAATGATCATTACGATACAATCTTGACAACGACGATGGCGGTGATGGTAGTGTGGTGTTGTTTCGCTCTTGTTGTTGCTGATGATAGTGATGGTGGTGTTGTCATTGCTGTTGTTTTTTTATTGTATGTGCGTCCTAAAAAAGATCACATTAAATTATAAAAAATATATAATCGATTTGTAAAAGAGACACTATTTTCGGATTGAAATTATGATTTATAATACATTTACTATTCTATATAATATAATATAAACAATTATTTTGCAAAGTGTTATTGATTATGTTGAATTGTTATGTTGCTATAACGCCTAATTCAAAATATTTATAGGCGATAAATTTAAAGCATATAAATAACCAAGCAATGAAATAATTATAAATTGAGGATGCGCACTTATTTGCTCTTAAATTATGCGATTTGTATTGAAGAGCATATGCTCTGCAGAAAGCAACAATAAAGCTGAATGCACCATGCATACGAATACTACATTTCTTACTTCAGCATTACACAATATTTAAAGGTCAATTGCATCAAACTCAAAAACAAATCCTAAATCATTAGTCTTAATTCGTTAACATGCATTTCCTCCACTTGATATTACGATTTCGATCATTGATGTGCACACCGTAATGCAAATAAATGCATTCCGAAATTATCAAAGCATGCATGAAAGAATAAAAAAGAAATAGATTTTTTCAGTCGTTTAACTGAATAGTTTTCCGAATTAATGTTGATGCTTTGAAGATGCCCGGAACCTTTGCGAATAATTAGCGTGCGTTCTGATCTTTACAGTAACTTAAGCGCTACAACCATTAGTCTGGTGCCCAGCTTCTATTGTAAACAAATCTTTGTATACAAAGGGGAAGGTAATCCAGACTATACAACCATGACGTCGATCATTGAATGTTTTCGCTATAGAACACACACTTGTATTATACATAGTTTTTGCATATGTTACTATATTTAGTAACAAAATTGGTCGTTTTTTCGCGAATAACTCGTGTAAAATATCGGTATTGAGTATTGGCAACTGTGCAAAAAATCGGTTATTTGCAAACTTCCGGTTATCTCGCACCTGTTNACACCGAGCAGCCTACCTCCGATTGACACAGATATGGCTACAAATGCTTGCAAACATCCACACGAGCGTTCTGTGTATATGGATTGCGGAGTTCTAATATACTAGGTTAAGCGGTTCATATTTGTTTTAGAGATGATTAATACCTTACTATATGAGGAACAGTTTTATCACATTAACTTGGCTTTCCTAAGCATGGCTTAGGTTTACGGACTGCCGTTTCTCTTTATCTATCATATGTGTAATGTTTAGAGTTATATAGTGTCACATCACTGGACAAAGCTTCACACGTATGTAAATAAAGATGCAATGAAGTGAAACATAAACTCGAATCCATTTACATTCGAAATAATAAGCCCTGGAATTACGGCAGTTGTTCGCTATTTTATTCACAGAGGGCACGTAATACTGTTCAATAGCAAACTGCGTTCGCGTATGCTAAACACCTAATTCTGTCGAATGGGTAAATATGTATAGTGAAACGGTACTGCTTATTATACCCTCATTGTGACAGTTCCATCATCATCATAGCCGCTGTCGCCGTCGTCATGATCACAATCCTGGTCATTGTTATCATTGTCATTATTCGATTTTATTACCCTCATCTATACCATCATCCGCAGTATCTTTATTATCATTTTGAGTATCGTCATCATCAAAATTCATCATCACCATCGTCATATCATTTCGTCAGCATCAGCATGATTATTGGCAAAATTAACATCAACAACTCAAAACCAGATCAGCAATATAGCAATTATCAGTAAATATTCATTCTCTTTGACCTACGCATCACGAATACAGTTTACTGAATTATTGGTTTGAACAATAAGATAAATACTCTCATAGTGATTAAGGTATGTAACTTGTTTTATATGTCAATGGGTATAAAGTAATACTGATATTATAACGTTTAAAATGATCATGACCATACAATCTTGACGACGACGATGGCGGTGATGGTAGTGTGGTGTTGTTTCACTCTTGTTGTTGCTGATGATAGTGATGGTGGTGTTGTCATTGCTGTTGTTTTTTTTGTATGTGCGTCCTAAAAAAGATCACATTAAATTATAAAAAAAATATATAATCGATTTGTAAAAGAGACACTATTTTTGGATTGAAATTATGATTTATAATACATTTACTATTCTATATAATATAATATAAACAATTATTTTTCAAAGTGTCTTTGATTATGTTGAATTGTTATGTTGCTATAACGCCTAATTAAAAATATTTATAGGCGATAAATTTAAAGCATATAAATTACCAAGCAATGAAATAATTATAAGTTGAAGATGCGCACTTATTTGCTCTTAAATAATGCGATTTGTATTGAAGAGCATATGCTCTGCAGAAAGCAACAATAAAGCTTAATGCACCATGCATACGAATACTAAATTTCTTACTTCAGCATTACACAATATTTAAAGGTCAATTGCATCATACTCAAAAACAAATCCTAAATCATAAGTCTTAATTCGTTAACATGATATTACGATTACGATCGTTGATGTGCACACCGTAATGCAAATAAATGCATTCCGAAATTATCAAAGCATGCATGAAAGATAAAAAAGAAATAGATTTTTTCAGTCGTTTAACTGAATAGTTTTCCGAATTAATGTTGATGCTTTGAAGATGCCCGGAACCTTTGCGAATAATTAGCATGCGTTCTGATCTTCACAGTAACTTAAGCGCTACAACCATGACGTCGATCATTGAATGTTTTCGCTATAGAACACACACTTGTATTATACATAGGTAATGCCTTAACAAAAAGCACGTTCGTATGCACTTTTTTGTAATCGTTTGAATGTTGTCTGCTGGCCTTTCCAAGGCTCATACTATGATACATGTACGTTTCATGCCTCGCAATTATTCTCCTTAATCAAATGTGGGTTATATATTTGTAATCAAGCGACCGTAATTAATTATACAATTTGTTTCGTAACACTTTTAAAAAGTATTCTGAGAATATGAAAATGTAATCGTTAAATAAGCCTTATTATTCAAAGCAACATATATCACCGTTGCTCGTATAACTTTGTCACTAAAATCAACACATCTGCGTGTGGACTAATTTTTGTCTGATGCATGCGCGTCAAACACTTTGGATAAGAATTGTTTGCCCACATAATTAATGATTATTATTGTCCTGAAATCAACAAATATTCGTGATATTATTTAGTAAGAATATAATATTTATGAGGATATTTCCACCAGGTTAATTGCTAATAACCTGTCTTCTAACAATGTTTTTTTTTAAGAGTTTTATTTATAATTAATGAGATGCACTTACTGCAAAACGCACGAAAAGCCGTCAATCATTTTAAATCGTCAAAATATCACCACAAAGTAAATTACAAATATGGTTCATATTAAAATGATATCACTTCACTTTCAGAAATAATCTATTACAATCCCCTTAACTATGATGTTCCTTCAGCAAGTATTAAATCGTTGCATTTATTGAACAGACAGTTGCAGCAGAAATACCTTTTAGCATCTGCAACCCGTGTTTGTATTAGATATTGCAAAGGATTACCACAAATATGCGATATAAGTACAACATTTAACTCATTCATGCATATTTTTTAGTCGCAAGCAGTCAGAAATATTTCAGAAATGTTTCAGAAATGTTTCAGAAATGTTTCAATGCAGATGCCTGGGTTTCAACAACAATTTCGTTATTTTAACAAATGTGTGAAGGTTGCATGTGGAATGGTGACTATAAATGCTTGTGAATACAAATCAATAAACGTATTGCAAAATTCTAAGCTGTACTATACAGGTGCAGATTGAAACAAATTATGATATTTTAAATATCGTGGATTTCATAAAACAAACGATGACTATATTTAATTGAGTAACCTGTATATATGTTTGTTAATCATGTTTTCTGTATTTAGTTTTACGTCCTATTTTTCTTCTTTTGAATTGTAGTATGTTTTCCAATTGCTTTGTTTGCATACTTTGTATATAGATATGGTCTGTTATGTATACATGATGTAAATCTCCATAAGTAAAGGCAATAACAAATCAACCAATCATTTATTGGAAATAATATACATTTTTAATAAACACTGTCAACATTCTATGTTTTTATCTATACCGATGATCAATCAGTTTTTAAGCAATGGTCCCAAAGCAGTTTCTAAAACATAATTTGCATTAATGTTTGTTCGCTGTTGCAGATATTACAGTATGACGTTTAATTACAGGCATAATATGTTGTTTTTTCCATGAAAATGTATTGGGCGACCATTCAAAAGGGAATCAAAGACGAATAAGCTGCAGCTTCTCAGCAGGTAATGGTAGTTCGTTCTTTTATGCATACTTAATTGCATTTTGTAAATCCATTTGCTATTTATAGTGCCACATTAAATAATAAACCACTTGCTTAAATGTCTGTGGTAAATGCATTTGTTAATGATTGTGGCAAATAAAATAATTAATTACACAAAACTTGTGCGGGGATTGGTTATAAAAGCTTTTCTATTGTCATTCTCCCCATGACTCTGATTCAAGCTATGCAGTGGTCAGTTACTAGCATAAGTATGAGAATCGGTAAAAAACGTGAAGGCAGGTTAACTTACAATCGTGATGCCACATTTTCTTTGACCAATTGTGTGACTTCATTTTGGTTAATGACGTCATCGTTATGAAAGGGCGTCACTTAAACATCTTTTAGAATGTTTGGTATAAGTAAAGTAAAGTCTCACTTAACTTTCCATAAATTCATGTCTTCAAATTTTGAACTCGTTTCATGAAATAAAGTAAGGGTAATATGACAAGTCTTGTCAGAACTTCTATGCATGTCATGTTTACAATAACTTGTTTGACCGGTTTTTAATAGGCAACAAGAACAGTAAAATTAGTCCCATGAAAAGTAATGTGGCGATTATTGAAATGAAAAAAAAAGTTCAAAAGCAATGCAGCTTCTGATTAAGAAATAGTACTTAGTTTTTATTATCTTTTATCGTGCATCAGAAAGTTACAGCTCTGTTGTTCTGGGTAACATCCGATCATTGAGTAGTTAATTTGTCTTTGGAATGAAACATATGCTGTTTTTGCAGTTAGGTTAACATTGTGATGCTATGAGGTTAAAATGTACTCTTAGGTGTTTTCTTAAAACCTATGGGACATGTGTGAGCTTTGATCGGAAATAAACCGGGGAAAGACCCACACTGCTTTGTTTTACATTGACACAACTATTTACTAACAAAAAATAAAACCCAAAACAACTTAAACCTTCAACATACTTTTGAAAAAAGTTATTTTATCATTTCTGAATTAACATTTATTAAATGTAATCTGATTTTGATTACGCAACACACCATCAACTTTATCATTCAGGTTTACAACAAATGAACTTAACATTTATTATCAATCGTTGAGAACAAGTCGTAAATATTCAGGAAATATTAAGTCGTATACAAAAATAAGTCTTCATAAACAAAATGGGGGTTCTCTAAAAAATAAATTAAATCAATTAAGCTTCAATGGAAGAAAATTGAATTGGTATAAATATTAATAAAATATGCATAATGCTGTGAACAGTTATGATATTGATGATATTAAACTGATATTGTGTATAATATGTACATAATTATATGTAATGATATATGTTCTTTAGATGTGTTTGTATTCACGACATAACATTAGTTTAAACCAAATGGATATACTTTATACGATATACCACCTGACGCCCGATTTGTACCTCGCAAGTGTTGGGTGCATGACGTCGAGTCCAAGTATCAGTATCAAATGAACAGCGCAACATGCACGTTCCAAAAAAAGAAGATTCATCAATAACTCCCTGTTAAGAACATAAACATAATCTGCATGTTACGGCATCTAAAAGCACCGTCGCTCATTTAAAAAACAAAACAAAAATGCATTGCAACACTCTTATGTAATCATTTGTTTTAGTATGTTTATAAAAGAAAGAAAAATGCATATTCCATTGTGATAACGTCTATGAATATTGTACGGCAACTGTACCCATAAGTCAACGAACAGAATTTAATTGTCTAGGCTTTATGCAATGTAACACATATCTGTCAAAGATTCCGGGCCTTTTTAATTCCATGCCGGTTATAGCAAGCAGATTTACGATTTATTTTCACGCAGTATTGGCTGTTAAATCTTCTAGTGATACAACTTTAATTTCCTGACATTCGGTATTCGTTTCAAATGTAAAAGAAATGCAGTCATGAGGATTTTAAATTTAGAACAATTTAATCAATGAAATCTTATAACAAATATTTATGTTAACTTACTTTTTTACAAAAATGTCCCATCACCTCCGTAACATATCAAGATTATTTAAGTGTCAACAGCATATAATACGTGGTTGTACTCGTTTAATCGGTTCACCTTATACGGCATAAACATGAGTTATTACCTGCAGACAGACTGTACTATCAAGTAGCAGGTATTGAGTTTAACACCATAAAATACTTCGTTCAAACCCCTGTTAGCGAATTATTAAAGAGAAGTAAAATACACAATCGAATACACACATTTCGTGTCACAATTATGTCAAATAAAGTGTGGGCTTTGGCAAAAAGATAGTGCTAAATCCAGCTGAACACTGAGACGACAATCAAATACTAATATATTAGTCGTTTTCTTATAATACCCTTTGTTTACGTATAATGTATTGTGTTTCATGCACGCAGTGAACGGCGTTGAATATATAACAAAAATTTCGACAACTTTAATAAATGTGTTAATAACTAGCTAGTACTTAGCAGGTAGCTGAAGCTATACGTGTTAATGAGGTTTAGTTTCTCATTAAACGATGTTATTTACCCAAATAATTAGTGCGTTTACTACAATGAACCAACAGGTTGATGTAACTTCCAAGAAAACGTCTAAGTTAGATAGCGTTCGTCTCAATTAGGAGCACGTACGCAATAATATATGTGTTATAATTAGACAGACAGAATAGTTTATGGGTCATATTTATGAAGTAATTATTCTGTTTCATAGAAATCTTGCATAATACATATTATTGTAGTACTGTATTGCTTTATGAAAAAAACAAACAACATTATTCATTTCTTGCTAGTAGGTGCAAAACAAAAGTTTTGAAATTCGTTCTTTTTATGATTTTCGTTATGGTTGATATGTTAAAATAAGCACATTTATCGTTAAGACGATTGGATACTTGATGCGTATTTATAGTAAATGATGCGAGTCTCAGTTCACTGTATGAAAGCGTTCGTCGTATGCAAACATTTCTCCGTTTACATGAACATTAAGTCCACGTATGACTCATACGTATTGTATGATTCGGTTAGGCTAATCACACATGATATGTGAATTTCCCATCAGTTATTTAGCATGTACATTATAATAAATAACTATGTTTTTCCCAGTAGCTGCAGGGTATTTGTAGTCTCGTAAATTAAGACACTCACCAAATTCCGCTTAATGGGCATCATTTAATAATGATTGTCGCCCATTAAACAACGGTCGACCTAGAAATTGTAAGGCAAATATAGAGTTTCTGACACGAGTTACCATTTTATACCTTTTTTGCGAGTTCAAACACGGCAATTTTGTAAAGTTCGCCTTCTTGGAAAGGGCCAGTCGGAAGTTCACATATCATTTAATATTCTGCACAATCTATACTTACGTGACATAATTTCATATAAATGTCTTCATTTCATTAAATGTATGTCATTGGATTGGTCAACGAATATTCACTAATATGATCGCTCGAGATTTGTGTTTTATCAGAATTTATCGGACTGGTTGTGTAAGGCCTACAGGTAAACAAGGTATAGCATTATGATAGAAGAATATATACGTGAACAAAACACAAACTCCAGTATTTAATTACTTTATTTGGCAGAGTCAATAACAAGTACATTTGCCAAAAGTAATTAATTGTGCAAATAAGGGGCATTTACCATTAATTGATCAGTATATGACGCGTGTTTGTCCTATTTTGATTTTTGAATGGTTGCCCAATAACTTTCCTTGGACAATAATATACTATACTTGTTGATAAATTATGAACGTTGTAAAGAGTTAATGTGTGCATATTACAAAAGACATCAAAGTTGTTCTTAAAATTGCTATACGTTGACTAACACATGCGTTTCATACCATTTAAGTCGAAATATGCTATCAACATTTTAGCCGGGGTCCAAACGGACACTATTTAAGACCCTTCTCTGTTTCTTTTGTACATTAATGATATAGTAACCGATATAGTCCCCGATATACAAGCCTGAATGATGTTTTGCCGATGAAAATAATTTATACATGGTTGTTAACTCTCAAATTGTAACTGCTGCAAAATTGTAATCAGAAAAAGATAAAATTTACAGCTGGGCGGATAAATGGTCTTGGATATTTTAATCCTTTAACACGTAAATTTATGTTAATATCACGAAAGGTAGATACACCTTCTCGCCCCACACTTTCTTTCTTTTAAAAGGCTGATTGATATTGATCGAAATATTCAAAATGCATTATGCTCTTACGGAGAAAGACGCCCTGGCATATTAATCACACGCCGCATCAGAACTAAGTGCAGTTCTCTTTATGAGCATCAATAGCTGCATTGCCGTGATGCGACTGTGGTGAAATCGCCGTTACATTATTGTTCTGAGTGCAGTTATTACGCAATTATTCGCGATGAACTAATGAATGTCTTAAAAAATGTATACGGATCCTTCAATGGACACAATCCTACAAGTAGATTCTCTAGATGAATAAACCAATTATAACCAGTTCACAAATGCTTCAACAACTGCTTTTCCCTCTTATTTCGTAACATCCCGTCAATTCTTATTTCTGTATATATCTCTATTCCACATTGTCATTAATGCGTTCTACTAATTTTAATATCACACCATACTCGGCTTCAAATGGTTTTCTGTAAACCAATATGTTAATTTACATCATTTAACTGTAGTTGTTCGTTTAGGATCATACCTATATAAAACTTTGAGTTTTGTTTTCATCCTGTTCAAACATATACTTGTTGTAAAATGTTGTATTCATTTTTCGGCAATATGAATAGGTGTTTGAAATAAGTATGTTTAAACTTAGTACAAAAACATTTGTATATACAAACAGACAACATCTAAATCGATTTATTAAATTACAACATTGTAATGTCTTGGCCACACAATCCAGTTGTTCATATAACATATGATTATTATTCCGCAACTAACAAGTCTTGTTTTGACCAGCCTCTGATAAAGAATGCCCTAAATTATTTTACTGGAATAGATATTCACTAAGTGAGACATCATCTGCACCAGCAGAAAATTATCCGTATATATAATGTGTGGTATTTTATTTTTGGCTAAGAACAAAACACAAATCAAATTGTCTAGACAAGAAACACATAATCACACAACAAAGTCACAAAAAGGAATAAAACTAAGGTAACAGCCTAAGAACGGTTAATGCAAAGTAAGAGATCTTTTAAGTTAACCGCGATAGAAAGTCCCTTCTTACTGTATATATGACATGTATTAGACCAATTCTTGAATACGCTGATGTTGTCTGGGATAATATAACCGCACAGGATGAACTAGAACTTCTAAAGATTCAAAAAGACGCAGCAAGACTAATTAGTGGGGGAACACGTCTATCATCACTGCATATTTATATAATGAAACGGTTCTTGGACCTTTAAAACAAAGGAGAACTAAACATAAACTGACCCTCTTCTACAAGATGTATAATTCTCTATCACCCCCCCCCCATATTTGTATGCACTTATCCTCTCTAGTGTCGGTGAAACAGCGGCATATCCACTTCGTAATTCCGATAATATACGCAGCATTCGATATAAATCACAGTTTTTTTCACGATCGTTCTTACCATCAACGATACAACCTATGGAACGCCCTACCTGAATATGTTAGATCTGCTTCTTCTCTCTCTTCATTCAAAGCAAATCTAAACAAAGACAAACGAAAAACCTATGCATTACTACGATGGCGAGCGGACGCTCAATGTTCTTCACGAACGTTTGAGAATGCATTAGAGGAGCTTAAATGAACATTTGTACGCGAAAAACATATCGGAAAATCCATATTGTCAATGTCGATAGATTGAAGACACATGTCACTTTTTCTGCATTTGCCCAAATTATAATGAAAAAAGAGCAAACCTATTTGACAATNTGCAACCCTTATGATAAGCATATTTCGTCATAAGTAGCTAGTATCCTTGTATTGTAGTATATTGCTTACATGCTGTATATACATAGCTAAATAAATATTGTTTAAACCTCAGTACGAGGAGGTTTAAAATGTTTTTTTAAATTGCTCCACACCTCAAACTTTGTCAGAACTATTTACAAGAAATGCCAATGCAACTTTATCAAATAGCATCGAAATTCAAATCGCAAACCATTCAATTACTCAAGGCTTGACACAAACCAGAAAATCAGTATTAACTACGTTCCTTAACTAAGTTATCCGTCTGGTTAATTGCTTAACTCGGCTAAATGTGCAACAAAAAATTAAGATTAAGCTATCTACCCAATGCTTACCGAAAAAATGTTGATAGTGGCGAACAAGTTTTACAGAGGACATACTCCAGAGCTTTAACCGAATATTACATCGTAAAAAATAAGTAAGAATATTTTGTTTTAAACAGAAAAAAAACACGGAACATTATATGGTATTATTAATGTGGGTTTGATGAATACAATTCCTGCGAAAAACACAATAAAATTACGATCTCGAAAATAATGCCTTTTAATCGTAAAAAATGCAACAAAAGTGCGCATTTGTTTAATATTGTGTTGACTAATTAGGATCGCTTGATAGACATAAAACGCTTTTCATGTAAATAAATTTCGTATTTGTATAAGCATTCGATAAAAAACAGCCTCATAACCGTATTTATTACATGATCAATTGTGTCCATGTTACTGAATGAGGCTGTCATAAATACCGGGTAATAAACACAATTTTACGCCGATAATTGGTACTTCAGCTAATCAAGTACTCATTTATCAGAATAAATCTTTACCAATATTATTAATAAAATAAAAAAGGTCGGTAATATATTTTAGCGNAAAAAAGATCTGACACTCGTTGTCATATCATTCCATATTTTATTAAACGAGTTCAGGAATTTTGTTAGTAAGCGAGCCTTTAGACGAGTTAACTAAAATATGGTATGATATGACAACGAGTGTCAGATCTTTTTTATCACATGCTTTTAAACTAAATAAAATACATCTTAATTGACCAAACAAATGCTGATAGATCTTAAAGTTGTTCACTACCGTGACGTCATTTCATGTTGACGACGTCATTTCACCAAAATAAAGTCATGCGATTGGTTAGTTATTGATTCTGTAGCCAATAAAAACGCTTAAAAATGTTGTATTACACATGTGTAATATAAAAAAAATACGTAATGTCTGTATTACATTGAAAAAAAGGTATATCATGTGATATAAACGTTGTACTGTTATTCTAGAAATACATATAGGAAATACATTCAGTGCCGCAGAAAGAAATTGATATATGAATTGAAACACTCCTGATTATTTCAGAATCTCATAATGTATCTTACATCGCACCGGAATCTCGTGCTTCATTGGTAAGACAGGTAAAACACTGACTATGTGTTTTTCCGCATCTTACTTCATGCAGAATATTCGTTTTATTTTAGCTTAGCCATGTCACATGCTGACCCTGTATTTTGAACTAAGCTCTTGCCCCAATATTGATCTACTGACGCCGTATCATACCGAAGGGTCGGTAAGATGCCTTTCACGTATTAAATTAGTTAAGCAGAATGTTATATCCAATAAGTAACATTGAATGACTTCACAGAGGTAAACAAGATGTTGTTTTTAATAAAGTATAGCTTACTTTGTTCCTGTTATGGTTAATTACTTAAAAAGGAATAGTCCTCGATAAGATAAATGTGCTACACGACTTCTCACTGACCCTGCAAGATGTTATGTATGGCAGTTTATTTATACGGGGCTCAAGCTACAGTCTCCCGCAATATTCATTTACTGACCCTGTCTAGTTGTCTTTTAACTCTTATTGTTTTCAATGAGAACAGCAACATTTTAGACTTACCTCTAAAGAGAAACAAACCGTTCCGTTTACTGCATGCAAACGATTGCAAACAGGTAAAATGCTTCTTACGTTTAAGCTTATCTCATGTAATGTACAAGTGTGTATTATCCATTTCGACTATATATTTTATAATGTTATTCGTAAGGATTTTAGCATGGCATATATTATTACGATAAAATCGCATGCTAATCAAAGACAGAGGTTACACGCTTCTGCATAGAAGCAGCGTTATCTTTGGTGAGTTAATCAATTTAATGTTTGAAACAAGAAATTGTTATGCCTATCTTAATGCATGAATTTTGATATTTATGATTTAATTAAATCATATTCTGTTCAACTCTCAAAGGACCTTAATCTTAATCACAAGTAACATGTATATGAATGAATATTACGCTTTATCACGTTAATGTCCAGTTAATATATGCTTAATCATTTCTTCTAATGAACTTGTAACAAGTCAGTTCATTCGACCAGTTCTTGTCTATGCAAATGTTTACTCAACTGATCCATTATAATTAACAAACTGTGCATATCCACAAGCCAATATTAATGTCGAACTAAACCTATTGAAACTAATTTTAAATTCAACAGAAATCAATTTACATTGCAAACGGTGTTATGGCATTATACAACTAGCGTTTTTCTTTAAAGAAGAACCATTCTAGTAAACACTTTGTTTGTTCCACAACGTAGGGATAACCGATCGGGAGTATCCAAAATGTGTTATTTATGTTGGTGTAAATGATGTAGACCATATGATGTATCATATTTAACATGATCGAAAGCAGTGTCTGCACGAAAGATATACCGAACACTGATCAAATTAAGTGTATTGTTTTCCGTTGTTGGCTGATCAAACACAACACGTTTGATTGAGTTTCAGGTAACGTTAAATCAACTTTAAATATGTTTCAAATGTATTTGTAATTTAATGTTATCAATATGTTTTCGTTTGTTGTTGAGGTTTTTTTGTTCATTTTTTTTTTGTATCACTTGACGTTAAATATATTCATGTTTCAAATGTCCCTGCCTATCTTTAAATTTCTTAAACTTAACAGCACTATATAAAGTATGTCTGATACTGCTTTTTATTAGCGAATTGTTGATTAGTATCATCTTCATTTTGAGAACGTCCGACATGTTTTTTTAATCTTTTGACTAACGACATATTATTTACATAAACTTTCTACGTTTTATTCCTATTTGGTTGATCATACAATACTAAAAATTAAATAGGAACTCTATAAAAATTAACGATTAATCTATTACAAAACTAACCAAAGTAACTTGTTATTTAAACGGAATTATTAATGTTACATTTAAGGACTATTGGTGGCCATTGAAAATATTCACTATTATTGTTGACCTTTCAAATGGCAAACGCCGCATAGTGTTTGATTATGACACTGCAAACGCCAATTTATTGTTTTTAGTCTTTATTGACAAGACATCGTCACATAACATGCAACAGAAATACCTTTAAAGCGTTAGTTTTCTGTAAACATTATCATGACGAAGAAAGCATTATCCGAGCATTACCATCAATCACGAAATACGTACATGTTTGTGCTTCTGAAAATTTGGGTTGATACAAGTTTATTGATAAAGGTACTATAATTTTATTAATAACATATTTCAAATCATGTAAATATTCAACTTTCAATGTATTCATCACAATAACTTAATGGGACAATTGCAAAAAAAAAAGAATAGATTTTATTTTCAAGGTAATCTCCATTATGATCTACTTGAATGAGAATGAAGAAATAAGCAATACTGTTTAGATTCGTGCACATAATAACAATCATAACATAATACTATTATACAATTTATAAGATTTATATTATTTAATCAATTTCAATCTCTGAAATTAATTCAATAATATTTCAATTTGCTATAGAAGTGAGTTTTTTTTCAGAGCAACTAACTGGGTAGGACAAATACAGCATTACAAATCATGATAAACAGCTAGTTAATTTTGATTTGAAATACACTTAATTATAACGATGCGTAAATAGATTATTTTCGCTACGATATGGGCGTTATTTAAAAAAGAAATTACATATAACATTAAGCATATTAACTGCAACATATTACACATAAACATTTAGGTCGTTCAGCAAGTTCAATATCGTTACATTGAACTCCAACAATGAAATAATATGAATGTACTTTATGTTACCGTTGACTCGTGTATATTTGATGCGATGCCAATACCACCCTTATCCCGGTCTATTACGTGCACACACATGCTGAGGTAGTAATTGAATTGAGGGTCGTTGATCCTCATTGAATTCACAAATGTTCTATTCTTGCATGAAAAGAAATGTCATAAACAGCCAAAGACTGGAATTGAATTGTGCAAAAAGAGACGTTATCGGAAATCACCACGAGAATTACATCAAACGCAATTGGTGTCAAGATTTCATATCTTATTATCTATTATTGTTGTTTCTATATTTAATATTTGTGTACATGACGCTAATTCCGAGAAGGTCACATTGTTTCCTCCATTAAATGTTAAAGCACGTCAGAAAAACGAAAGCCTGGTGATAACTCTGTAGAATAATTGCGTCCTAAAGGAATTACGTTAAGAAATAGATTGTTCTATATGTGTAACTGTTGTCGATATATTCATATTGCAAAAGCTACTAGTTTATATTGTAAAAATGTTTGAGTATTCATTTACTAGTAATTTCAATTATATAAAGCATTTAACAGCGAAAAAACCTTCCTCCGATTGACAAACACATGGCTGCACGAACATCTAACTACAATAATTCCAAAAAAAAACACGAATAATATTATAAACTTTGGTTAAAAATGAACACTAGGAATATGTAAAAAAATGCGGACTGTTTATTTTACTTCGATAGATAATTTAACTTTAAAATAAAGTGGATTTTACCAACCAGGATCACAAAATTACAGCTCCCGCTAAAACAATCGTAGCGAGTAAAGTGGAGATATAGAGCGAATATTTATACGAAATAAACGCTAATCACTGTCTTACTGATATGGCTGTAAAGTGGGCGGTATTTAAAATTAAACAAAAGCAACAAAAGGTATAACACGGCGAAAACTACCTGTTTCGGCAAAGACGTCGCCATCATGATCGTCACGTGATTACACGCTTTGAGAAGACTTGTATTTTAAATTGCTATTTAAAATTATTGTAATGTTTAAAAAAAATCACCAAGCTTTCTTTACTTTTAACTGAGCGTTTTGCCATTCGTTTCATTGAACGGGTTTAATTTAAGTTGTAATTTTTATTGTATTTAGAATTTTTAAACACTGCGAACGTCATAATACTACAACAATAAACCCTATAAAAGGTATTGTCTATTGTTTAGTTCAAATAGAACGAGGTCCGGTAAAATCTGGTAAGGTCCGGTAAATTTTAAAAGTTATCGGACCTCATGTCCGGTAAGATTGTTTGTCTTTCGCATTGGTTGTTATAGGGATCAAATACACGAAATATATTCAGTTCCTGTCATTATTACAGTTGCGTGCAACGGTCTTATACTTTTAAAACGGCTTACACGACGTATATGTACAATATATGGAATTCAATACACTGTATGAAGTATTTAATTTCCTACTCAATGTTCCTGAGAACAACCCTGGTGCATGTACACTCAATTTGATGTATTTTATTTTCTGAATTAAGCCTATTTCGTTCCGAAATAAACCGTTGTACCTATCGATTTAATCAAGATTATCTTAAAACACAATTTACGAGCTGTTGATAATGATAAGTAATGATGTCGTTTCCGTTACCAAATGATCGGTTAAATTAATTTAAAAAGATGTTTACTCAATGCTGTTTGTCGCAATTTAACAAATTGAAATATAATTAAATTACTGTTATTCAGATTTAAACTATTTGCATGGTGTATATGTGATATATAGTGTGTTTTGTTTTTGTTAACCAATAATTTTACTGATATAAACGTTAGTACATACTTTGTCCTTCTCACTAAAGTAATTAAATTATATACCTTTAGAGTACACTGGAAATGTAATGTAATTAAAGAAACAATGTGATGAATGCATCGATTAAAGTTAAATTCACAGGCTTTGAAAATTGTTCTTTACCATCATCAAGGAACATTTTTTCATCCACAATTTTCAGACAAACCATGAATGTGTAACCTTTACAAATATTATGCTCTATCAATGCTATCTGCATCATGATGATTTATACACAACTAACGCCTTTAAACTATTTCTCTTTCATGTTACTTTTTTTCCAAATCTATGCGTGACTTCAAAACGTAAATTGGCGTTTGCAGTTTCAGAAGCTGAGAATAAATGTGGCGTTTGTCATTTGAAAAAAAAACTCATAAAGCAGAAACTTCACCCGAACCGGAAGAAGAGAACCGATTGCCGAACAATGAGACAAAATAAAAACTAACTTAGACACACAGGTACATTACAAACTCACAAACATGAAACAAACTGGGGTCATCTCCTTGGAACGGATAATGCAGCAAAAACATGGGTGGATTAAACCGGTTTTTAGGAGCGACACACATCACACTTAGCCAAGAATGACTAATTAAATATCAATTAATTAAGTGTATATCTTAGTTAACAGGTTTCGATAACTCAATATACTCTACCGATTACAGCCTCTGAATACTGGAAATAGAACAAAATTGATGATACGCAAGGGGATATAAATTACTGCATCTACACAGCACAAATCAAACTGTTGTAGTTNTTCTTTTTCCAAATCTATGCGTGACTTTAAAACGTAAATTGGCGTTTGCAGTTTCAGAATCTGAGAATAAATGTGGCGTTTGTCATTTGAAAAAAAATACTCATTAAGCAGAAACTTCACCCGAACCGGATGTAGAGAACCGATTGCCGAACAATGAGACAAAATAAAAATTAAATTAGACACACAGGTACATTACAAACTCACAAACATGGAACAAACTGGGGTCATCTCCTTGAACGGATAATGCAGCAAAAACATGGGTGGATTAAACCGGTTTTCAGGAGCGACACACATCACACTTAGCCAAGAATGACTAATTAAATATCAATTAATTAAGTGTAATTCTTAGTTAACAAGTTTCGATAACTCAATATACTCAACCGATGACAGCCTCTGAATACTGGAAATAGAACAAAATTGATGATACGCAAGGGGATATAAACTACTGCATCTACACAGCACAAATCAAACTGTTGTAGTTATCAAATACACATGAAATGAAACTTCAGCGGCACCAGAAGGAGAAAAATGTATGCTCAAATGCGGTACTGTATGTACGGCAAGGAACCGATTACCAAACAGTGAGAAACTAAACATTCACGAGACAAGACACACGCGTAGAAAACAAACGCAGAAACATTAATAAAATTGGGGCCACCGGCTCGGAACGGTCAATGAAAAATACTTTAGGGTTTAAACCGGTCTTGAGGAGCTGCAAATTAGAATTATTTTGAAAAAGTTGAATATTTACTAATAAGCCTTACGTATAACTTTAATCTGATGAATTAAAACATCTAACTACGATTATATTTGTATTAAAATAATAAATGAATTTAACTTAATTTAAAATGGAAATTAAGTTTGAGATTGAACGGCAAACCAAATAGGAAAGAAAGGTAGGGCCTCATTTAATTAGTATATCTTAAATTAAAATAATATAAAAAAGGGTATTCGACCATTTCGGTTATAAATTTTATTTAACTAAAAAGCGGACGTAATCAAACGAAAGCCTTTTTCTAAGCAGCAATTAGCTTTTGAATACACACAAAACGATGAGCATTCATTTTACGTCTGGTAATAAGAACTGTCGAAAAAATAGCAAACAACAACAAGACAATTTAACATTTATAACATTAAATTATGTGTCATTGGAACAACAAACCTTATAGTGTATATATAATTTAAAATTGTGGGATCACAATGTTCAAGTAGTTTATGTTTATGTGTTTTTTGAATTTCTTCAAAACATAACTATTGCTGCTTGTTTGTTGTTACCATGGTACCAAATCAAAGTGATTGGTAATTGACAGCAAACCAGGGAAAACAATATAATGAGATGGATCGGTTTTGCAAAATAATTATGTTTTGCGCGTCAAGGATATCATTCGTGCAGAAACAGCTTCTGATTATGTTATATGTTATACATCATAGGTCTGTACTCTTGCACCAACAGTCATCAATAAAATACATCGGATTCCAGCGATCGGTTATCGTCTTGTTATAACATGCGTGGCGAAAAAAATACATGTTTACTACAATGGTTATTTTTTAAGGAAAATCGTATGTTGTCTAATGCATCGTCAGAAATGTTCTTTCTTTAATGTCAGTCTTTGTCTATATAGCAGACAGGTTTATATATGTATTGACATGTAGTTAAGTCGATGCCAGTTTATGCATTGTCTGACAATAGTCAAGGTTATATTTTGCATGTCCAGTTAAGTTTATATATTGGATTAATTACACTGCAAAAGTATCGAAACTAAAACAATACATATTCTAACACAAATGCAGTTGTCCAGCTGTATATCCACACATACAAACATGTTAAGTCTTTATGTTATTGTTTGGATATACTACTACGATACAACAAAGCACGTTTGTTTAGTGTCCATTTATCATTTTAGCACACTAGACAATTGGTTTCTTATGAGTCGGACATGAAATTCGTCATTTCATTTTAATAATTTAGGTTGTATATATACTACATATTATTTTCATAATCCGAGATCTAAATCCCAACTCAGATATGTTCATCCATAATTGACAACGTGTTCCCGTTCAGCACCACTCCAATAACATTCCTTGTGTGTATTTGGCACTTATACATAGTCTTTTGTAGCTACATTTTTATGTTTACTTAATATTTCTTATGTTTTCGAATAAAGTAAAACGGTAGCGTATAACAGTTTTGACAGCATTATAAATTTAACTGCCATACACATTTATTAAAACTGGAAACACTGTATTAAACTTAACTTTTTACCTTCCTATATTGTATAGAAACGGCAGGTAGATCAAAATAATTAAACTATACAACTATATACAGCTTAATTAACTCTTCTTCTGCTTTCATGAACTCCTATGACAATAACTATGATCTCATGATAACATTTATTCATGTAATGCAATCTGATAATGCAAGTACCAAAAGAAACTTAGCCATGTTTGTAAATAAAGCATTTATTTAAAGAAACATGTAAAAATATTATTATGATTGCTTGTGTTTAATTTATTACTCAAACTAGACTTCTCGCTCGCTTGTAGATTTGTCTTTAATGTGTTATATGTTATAACTATAATATTGTTAAATAGATTTCTAATGCTCTAATCAAATTGTCCTAGACCTTTTTATGTATTTATACTTTATTTAACAACTTCTGAAATTTAATAAATGATCACATTTCATGCCTTTATATAAGTTACTATATGTTACTAATATTATGTATACTCATGGACTGTATGTCTATTGTATCTTGAATAAACATAAACCTATGATCGAATGATTTGACGTCCGTGTTTGCAAATTATATATATTGAGTGAATACTGACAATCATTTTCAAAATGTAGCACACCATAAAGAATGTAAGATCGTGGTGTTGTAAGAAGGGCAGGGGTGATATCTGTCTTCGGGAGAGGGCCTGATACACCTTGTGTTAATGAGTGTGTGATGATGTGACCGAAGTTCGTGAACGAATCGAAAATTCATCTTTGTTACCCGCGAGCACAAACATGAGCCCATGCATTGCAGTGGAACTAATTTTCAATGTTTCTTTAATAAGATAATTGAATTTAATTAAAATTCGACACATAATTTGAAACCGCTGGTTGATACGCATGTAAGACGTTCGGGTCGATTTGAATGATTATGACAAATGTGGTATTGCATAAGTGCTCTTAATTGATATTGATGCATCTTACTGTGAAGCCGTTGTGTTATGAGGTACTTGAACCTATAAGTTCATTGTAGTAAGTTGAACTAATTATTTGAGTAAATAGCATCTCATATAGAGCAACAAAACCTCATTAACACTTATGCCTTCAATTACCTGGTAAGTATTAGGTAGTATTACGTGTTTAAAGAGTATTGTTATATCGACTAATCGGTTAACTACATGCATAAAACAAAATACATATTAATGCAATAAAGTGTGTGTATCTGTCCATGCCTAAACTGTATGCACATTAGTATTTGATTGTCGTTCAAGTAATATTAGACGAAATTCGACCTTGACGATATTATTATTCCACAGCACCAATATTTTACAGGATTTATTTATTTAAAGAAGCCATAAACAATTAAAATGCTTCACATGTAATCGTTAAAATTTCACATTCGTCGTTGTGTTTTTAACATGGTTAGGCATGATATTTTACAGATATTTCATTGACGTTTAGGGTAAATACAATTAATTTCCTGAGTTACGCCGAAGGCAAAATTTCAATATATCGCCCTCTATACTGATTGAAAATGATGTGACTGTTCCCAAATAACAATATATTCAGCATTTACCCATAACAATTCAACTATTATTTTTTTACCTGAAATTGTTAAAATTAATGGGTTGAGGTTAGAAAAATATCTCCAGATGATCATCTTGCGAAAAACAGCCATTGGTTGTAAATCCCTAGATATTTGTTGGCATTAACATGTCAGTTGTTCCGTTTGTGGTTCAGTACAGCATTTGTTTAAAATTGTTCAGATTTTTTATCTGTCTTTTTAGACCCTTTAAAACCACGCATTTTTCTACATGTTTTTTTTATTTTTTGAGGCGTTTCATTACGATCGTTAAATGTAATAAAATTGGCCATTTTTGACATTAATTCCAACTGTTTGACGTTTGACGTTTGACGTTGTAACGCATATAATGTTTGAAATATTATGCTGGACCTACTTGACTGTCATTTGCTTCTCTTGTTCTAAATTATACGTTTTTGTTGTTACTGCTCTCGCCCGTTGAGAATCCACATAACTTAAAATTGTGAAATTATCTTAAAATATGTTGTGTTTTTTTTTCGCTTACTTGTGAGTACTTTTATCTGGAAAATAGGTTATTGGTAATGACATGACCATTGAAATTTCAAATCCCCATGACCGTTAATATAGTTCACATTTGGAAAAGATATTGAATGTCATGAAAACAAAACTAGAGGATTTAAGAACCAAACATGCGTGAAAATAAATCGTAAATTCGATTGCTATAACCGGCATTTAATTAACAACAGCCCCGGAATCTTTGACGGATATGTGTTACGTTACGAAAAGATTCGCAAGTTAATTTGTATTGTTACCATTGTCGTACAATATAAATAGGCGTCATCATAAAGGCACATGTATGTTTATAGTGTGCACAGCATTATCATATTGTATTTTCTATTGTTAATTTATTTAAGAGGGAACTATCTATGCAAATTGAATCATCTAAACCCACTTGGACAAAAAACAATTAATTGGAAATAATGATGTTAGTTCTACGCGCATGGTGCGTTCTCTATTTGATAATTATACATGGACTCGACGTCATGCACACTTATATTAACAATGGTAGGCACACAACGGTGATATTGAATTCAAATTAACGATTCAATGGTAACAGAATATAAATATATATATATATATAATTATCCAGGTGGTTTGATTACATTTATGTCGCGAACACAACTGAATGTACATAACAAATATAATTACATATAATTATGTACACAGATAACACAATTTCTATCAAATCATCAAACACATCAATTGCACACGTCTTCTGTTTAAATGACATTCGCACGGCTATTTAAAATATATTGCAACAATTGCACAACATTATGAACATAATAATATTAGTATTGTTCCAACTAAACGTTATGTAAGCGAGGTGTCGCGGGTTAGAGACCCGGACTTGCCGCACACTTTTTCCAACCGGCAAAAACATATCGGTGAACTATATCCACTATATTAAGCGTTGATATTTTGTCAGAGTTATGTAATAATGTCTTGGAAAATGAATTGACGTGATGTCCATGATTTCGTAAATTGCGACGTTAACGCAAGAATAGCTATTAATCAATCCTTAAATATTCAAGAACATGCTTGTACGGAAATTGGTTTTTTTCAGCCGTCTGATGATTTCTCTAAATTAATGTTGTTTCTATGCAGATGCGTGCAACCTTAGTTTTCGACACGCATACGCTCTCATCGTCACGATTATATATTCAAATGTACCAATGAAATAGACACTTATAAGAGATTCACTCGGAATTAAACATACACAAGTGGATTGATAGGTATGACGTTGGAATCGTTTGTGTGCCGTCTGCTAGTCGGTTTNTTATTTCGCATGTCCAGTTAAGTTTATATATTGGATTAATTACACTGCAAAAGTATCGAAACTAAAACAATAAATATTATAACACAAATGCAGTTGTCCAGCTGCATATCTACACATACAAACATGTTAAGTCTTTATGTTATTGTTTGGATATACTACTACGTTACAACAAAGCACGTTTGTTTACTGTCCATTTATCATTTTAGCACACTAGACAATTGGTTTCTTATGAGTCGGACATGAAATTCGTATTCGTATTTTATTTTAATAATTTAGGTTGTATACTACATATTATTTACATAATCCGAGATCTAAATCCCAACTCAGATATGTTCATCCATAATTGACAACGTGTTCCCGTTGCGTGTATTTGGCACTTAAACATAGTCTTTCGTAGCTACATTTCTTCTGTTTACTTAATATTTTTTATGTTTTCGAATAAAGTAAAACTGTAGCGTATTACAGTTTTTGACAGCATTATAAATTTAAGTGCCATACAGATTTATTAAAACTGGGAACACTGTATAAAACTTAACTTTTTACCTTTATTTATTGTATAGAAACGGCAGGTAGATCAAAATAATTAAACTATACACCTATATACAGCTTAATTAACTCTTCTTCTGCTTTCATGAACTCCTATGTCAATAACTATGATCTCATGATAACATTTATTCATGTAATGCAATCTGATAATGCAAGTACCAAAAGAAACTTAGCCATGTTTGTAAATAAAGCATTTATTCAAAGAAACATGTTAAAATAGTATTATGATTACTTGTGTTTAATTTATTACTCAAACTTGACTTCTCGCTCACTTGTAGATTTGTCTTTAATGTGTTATATGTTATAACTATACTATTGTTAAATAGATTTCTAATGCTCTAATCAAATTGTCCTACTAGACCTTTTTATGTATTTATACTTTATTAAACAACTTATGAAATTTAATAAATGATCACATTTCATGCCATTATATAAGTTACTATATGTTACTTATATTATGTATACTCATGGACTGTATGTCTATTGTATCTTGAATAAACCTAAACCTATGATCGAATGATTTGACGTCCGTGTTTGCAAATTATATATATTGAGTGAATACTGACAATCATTTCCAAAATGTAGCACACCATAAAGAATGTAAGATCGTGGTGTTGTTAGGAGGGCAGGGGATAACTTTCTTCGGCAGAGGGCCTGATACACCTTGTGTTAATGATTGTGTGATGATGTGACCGAAGTTCGTAAACGAATCGAATATTCATCTTTGTTCCCCGCGAGCACAAACATGAGCCCATGTATAGCAGTGGAACTAATTTTCAATGTAGCTTTAATAAGATAATTTAATTTAATTAAAATTCGACACATAATTTGAAACCGCTGGTTGATACGCATGTTAGACGTTCGGGTCGATTTGAATGATTATGACAAATGTGGTATTGCATAAGTGCTCTTAATTGATATTGACGCATCTTACTGTGAAGCCGTTGTGTTACGAGGTACTTGAACCTATAAGTTCATTGTAGTAAGTAGAACTAATTATTTGAGTAAATAGCATCTCATATAGAGCAACAAAACCTCATTAACACTAATGCCTTCAATTACCTGGTTAGTATTAGGTATAATTACGTGTTTAAGGAGTATTGTTATATCGACTAATCCGTTCATTACATGCATAAAACAAAATACATATTAATGCAATAAAGTGTGTGTATCTGACCATGCCTAAACTGTATGCACATAAGTATTTGATTGTCGTTCAAGTTATATTAAACGAATTTCGACCTTGACGATATAATTTCACAGCACCAATATTTTACAGGATTTATTTATTTAAAGAAACCATTAACATTTAAAATGCTCCACATGTAATCGTTCAAATTTCACATTTGTCGAAGTGTTTTTAAAAAGGGTTAGGCAAGTGATATTTTACAGATATTTCATTGACGTTTAGGGTAATCAAATTAATTTCCTGAGTTAGGCCGAAGGCAAAATTTCAATATATCGCCCTCTATACTGATTGAAAATGATGTGACTGTTCCTAAATAACAATATATTCAGCATTTACCCATAACAATTCAACTAATATTGTATTACCTGCAATTGTTAATATTGATGGTTTGAGGTTAGCAAAATATCTCCAGATGATCATTTTGAGAAAAACAGCCATTGGTTGTAAATCCCTAGATATTTGTTGGCATTAACATGTCAGTTGTTCCGTTTGTGGTTTAGTTCAGCATTTTTTTTTAACTTGTTCAGATATTTTATCTGTCTTTTTAGACCCTTTAAGACCACGCATTATTCTACATGTTTTTTTATATTTTGTGCCGCGTTTCATTACGAAAGTGATATTTTAATGTAATAAAATTGGCCATTTTTGACAGTTATTCCAACTGTTTGACGTTTGGCATTTGACGTTGTAACGCATATAATGTTTGAAATATTGTGCTGGACCTACTTGTCTGTCATTTGCTTCTCTTGTTCTAAATTATACGTTTTTGTTGTTACTGCTCTCGCCCGTTGAAAATCCCCAAAACTTAAAATTGTGAAATTATCTTAAAATATGTTGTGTTTATTTTTCGCTTACTTGTGAGTACTTTTATCTGGAAAATAGGTAATTGGTAATGACATGACCATTGAAATTTTAAATCCCCTTGACCGTTAATATAGTTCACATTTGGAAAAGATATTGAATGTCATAAAAACAACACTAGAGGATTTAAGAACCAAAAATGCGTGAAAATAAATCGTAAATTCGATTGTTGTAACCGGCATTTAATTAACAACAGCCCCGGAATCGTTGACGGATATGTGTAACGTTACGAAAAGATTCGCAAGTTAATTTGTATTCTTACCATTGTCGTACAATATAAATAGGCGTCATCATAAAGGAACATGCATGTTTAAAGTGTGCACAGCATTATCATATTGTTTTTTCAATTGTTAATTTATTTAAGAGGGAACTATCTATGCAAATCGAATCATCTAAACCCACTTGGACAAAAAACAATTAATTGGAAATAATAATGTTAGTTCTACGCGCATGGTGCGTTCTCTATTTGATAATTATACATTTACTCGACGTCATGCACACTTATATTAACAATGGTAGGCACACATCGGTGATATTGAATTCAAATTAACGATTCAATGGTAACAGAATATATAAATCCAGGTGGTTTGATTACATTTATGTCGCGAACGCAAATGAATGTACATAACAAATATAATTATATATAATTATGTACATAGATTACACAATATCTATTTAATTTCATCAAACACATCAATTGCACACGTCTTCTGTTTAAATGACATTTGCACAGCTATTTAAAATATACTGCAACAATTGCACAACATTATGAACATAATAATATTATAATTGTTCCAACTAAACGTTATGTAAGCGCGAGGTGTCGCGGGTTAGAGACCCGGACTTGCCGCACACTTTTTGCCAACCGGCGAAAACATATCGGTGAACTATGTCCACTATATTAAGCGTTGATATTTTGTCAGCGTTATATAATAATGTCTTGGAAAATGAATTGACGTGATGTCCATGATTTCTTAAATTGCGACGTTAACACAAGAATAGCTATTAATCAATCCTTAAATATTCAAGAACATGCTTGTATGGAAATTGGTTTTCTCAGCCGTCTAATTAATGATCTAAATTAATGTTGTTGCTATGCAGATGCGTGCAACCGTAGTTGTCGATACGCATACGCTCTCATCGTCATGATTGTATATTCAAATGTACCAATGAAATAGACACTAATAAGATATAAACTCGGAATTAAACATACACAAGTAGATTGATAGGTATTACGTTGGAATCGTTTGTGTGCCGTCTGCTAGTCGGTTTGATCGTGTGTACGTGTTTTGCCTTGCAGTACGTTTATGAGTATCAAAACGTGATAACAAACACACCTATGATTGCATTAAGATTCGTTACATCAGACGGATTGATTAAATATACCCCAAAACAAATTTTCGTATTTAAAATGCTGCAAATGCGCCTGTGTTGAGGTACACGCGTGTCAAGTTCTCTGCATACAAAGTTATACCGTGGCTTACTGTGATGGGTCAATAACCGTAACCTAAATGAGGAAATGTGTTATGTACTTTATCATACTTTATAAGTTTGATTTCACAAGTTCCAAAAGGTCAACATATTTACAAGCAATAAATGGCAAGACAGCGCACACAAAGTATATGATAATGCAAAAAGAGAAAACAAAAACGTTTCAATACATTAGAGCAGAATGACAAAAGGTAGATAAAAACTTATAAGTAAAAAGTAAAGATATTTTACAACAAACTTATTAACGTATTAAACATGTTATTGATAGTTTAATAGCTTGTTTTTACAAATTCCAAAGTGTCAAAAGAACCATGGACAACATACTTACAAACAAAAACTACAACACAGCGCATACAAAGTACATGATAATAAACATACAGATAGAGAAAGTGCAAAAGACGTTTCAATATATAAGAACAGGATGACAAAAGTTAGATATAAACTCATAAGTAGGAGGTGGAAATTTACAACAAACTTATTTAACAGATAAACATGTGTTAAAAGTGTATCCGTAGTTTGCGATTGAGCATATTATTGATATAAGTACTGTTTTCTCAACTCAAAATAATACAATATATAAGTGCCACAGTGTGTAAGTACTTTTTTGTTTGCTTTTTGAAGTTATTGTATGAACTTATGCATACTTGATCTTGTGCGAAAAAACTTTGGTATATATTTATCTCGTAAATCTTTATATAAATCGCATTCCATAATAAAATTGTATCCATCTTCAAGATTATCACATAAGGAGCAAGTTCTATTTTCAACTGTGGTAACTACTGGTTTACTCCATCGACCTGATTCAATATGTTATCTATGTGATGACACACATAATACAAATGCGATTTTTTAATGTTAACAAGGTATGTATTTGAATAACGTATTTATATTGACAATATGCCTAATAAATGGATATTGAAGTTCACATCTTATTTCAGTTGGTTTTGAACGTACACAAAGAACAAAAGAAGGGAAGAGTGGGTTTGTCTTATGCGGATGTCTTTACACTTTTATTCATCTAGTACTTTAGTAACGGGTAGTTTGTGTTAAAGCGGTCCCCGGAATTAATTCATGTAAACAACTTTTTGCTAATACGTTGCTTCGCATGAATTATTGAGATTTTATCAGCCGGCATTCTTTTTCCCGTTTGTTGTGGATTAATCGCAAATATACCAATATCAAAACGGTATGGGACACGAAGTCCCACGCCGTTTGAGTGTTAACAAGCGGGTGGGTGAATACGGCAGCCTCAAAAATAAGTAATTTCGCTAATTAAAACTTGAATTTGCTTTGTTGTTTACATCTACAAGAGTTCACTTCTGTCGTTTCGGATATGTATCTTTGCAGATGAAGAAGTAAACATTGGTCTACTATAATGTTTGGTCATGATTTATTAAGTTATCTGTTAAATAATTATTGAACTTGTTATGTTGATGTGTGTATATTTTACCTGTTTTGTTCACAAGTGAAATTTTTTATCTTCTAATTGCTGCAATACTTTCCTCGAATATCGTTTTCAAAATGGCGGCTGTTTTCTGAGAATACTGTAACATTTTAAAAACATGAACATTTCAGTTAATATTTCGTGAATGTGTCACTCTTGTTTTTTTACTTTTAACGAAAACCACGATTTTGAAGTTATTTTGCGTTTTCCAACTGATTGTTTAAAATCTCGTTATGACTTATTCCTAATTATATTTCACCGCTTTACTTCAGTTACACAGCACTTGCATATAAAGCAAGATTCACCGTCAATCACTGCTTAGTATCTCTACACTGCAGAAGTATTTATAATTATCCTTGAAATACTATCCTTTCCCAAGCATGTTATCGTTGCATTAAGTGAAAAAAACAGCTACAGGCATTTCTACTAATAATTGCAACACAATGCAATACAAAGTATCGAATTGGAATACTAAGCGTTTCACAAGTAAGCGATACTAGTTGAAATAGATATTATTCATTTTATTTTCGCGTAATTGTAACAAACAATGAAGAAATAATGTGTTAAATATTAGTTTTTTTTCATGAAAGTATATAGGTGTCTAGGTGGTTATTACACAGATGTTTTTTTAATAAGTCAGTACAAACATTGACAATTTTAATTAACCAATAATATAGATTTGTATTATTTGATTGAAAGACTGTACACATGAATTTTGGAGAAAACATTATGTAATGATGAAATACTTATTTTTATTTTCTTTATTCCCCGAAATCAGGCATTATATTTGGTGCATGTGTGAAGGATTCAGAAACTCCGGAAGGTTTTGTTCTTCAAGAAAAAAATAATTTAGTAGCTGACTGACGATTTCATTTGATACATTTTAGATGCTGGAAATATGTTAAGCGTATGTGGCTTACTAACCATCACGCTTATGCTTAAGCAATTAAAGAACTCTGTTCATGAAGCAGCTTAATATGCCCTGGGAAATTGTAACAAAATAAGTTTCGCAAATCATCATTACTGTGGTATATGTCTGGAGCTTAACATCTTACCTGTCTCATTCAAAACAGTTTTACCTTACACATCGTGTACAACAACTCTAAAAAAGACTACGCGAATGAAGTGTTCAGCATAATTAACCAAATTTTGACAATTTGTCAACACTAACTGTTTTAATAGAATATGAAGGCAAAAGTTTTTGTCATTTTTATATGTAACGTTTCGATGAATATGTCGAAGACAGATGCAAAAAAAGTTCTTCATGAAGGAAACATGCCTTCATATAGAATTGTGACCTGTTGTGAATTTAAATAGTGAGCCGTTGTGTTGTTGGGGCAGTGATGTGCTTCATACACTCGGTAGGTGTTTTATGACTGGTGATTTAGTATCGAGAAACATCAATGGAAATGCTTCAAACGTTCATGAAGGTGTATTGTATAGTGCAATAACGAAACACATTGAAATTGATTTATTAAATGCTTCGACAAACGGTCTTAATATCAAACACTCTGTTCTCACACAGGTTATATTTAATGGAATCTCTTACGATAAAAGTCGTTTCATCTGTCTGAGAAAACCTTATCGCATATAAACACAAAACATTTGTCTCAGCAAGAGATAATTCTTGTTTATCACCACGAGGTCCTTTTTTAGGCAATTGACCAAGTTCGTTACAAAGGTGAATGAGCACAAATGATATGAGTACAATGAAAGTCACCATGATACCAGGATGTGTTGTTTGCATATATACCAATACCAGTCAATTGTTGTCTTTTCATTGCGAATCAGCAAATTTGTCAACTGACTGTATATCCCACATCGGAAAGTGCTCCAGTTTCTTCCATTTCAACAGGCGCGTACCACAATATCAATGATTTGTAATGGTTTCTCCATTAACAAAATGCTATTCAGCAATATATCATTCTTGTGTTGTCGCTTGACGTACACAAAGATAATAACCTTGCCTCGTGTATACTAAGTCTGTAACAAGGCCATAAATATAAATTGGTTGGTTCATGAAACGTTCATCGTCATTTCAGAGCTTTAACTCAATACATTCGAGTCCAAATTTAAGTGTATATGCCGTTCTTGAATTAAGGCGATGTCTTACATACAAGTTATAAAGTTTGTAGTTTTCAATGCAGTTCTTGTACAAGAGTTACGTCATGCATGCGTCAATACAGTTTGTAGTTTGTAATTAAATAGTTGAATTAAGGCAATACTATGCATGCACCAATAAAGTTTTTTTTTGCAATACAATTCTTGAATTAAGGCGATGTCATGCATGTACAAATAGTTTGGTTGAAAGTCAGTCCACGAATGAAGGTTATGATATACATGTACCTATACAGTTTGTAGTTTGCAATACAGTTCTTTAATTAAGGCAATTCCATGCATGCACAAATACAGTCTGTAATTTGCAATACAGTTTTTGAATTATGTCGATGTCATGCATGTACCAATTGTTGGTTTAACTTCCAGTTCTTGAATAAAAGGTACTGCTATTCAAGTGCCTATACAGTTTGTAGTTTGCAATAAAGTTCTTGATTTAAGGTGATGCAATGCATGAACCAGTTATGTGTGAAGCAAATTAAATGGAAGTGATCATCAATCCGGTCGATAAAACTGTTAGCTCAGCATGTAATGTACGTTAATGAAATCACTTGTATGATTAAACTAGATCTAGATGTCGTTCCGTTTAACATGGAATACTCATATCCGGAAACAATAAAGTATTGGCCCAAGGTTTATAAGGAAAAACATAAGTCAGTGACAAATATACCATAATTTATATAGTAAATTTTAGTATACCCTAGTTTATTCTCAACTTGTTCTATTATTTTCACAAATTGTGAAAAGAGCCTGATTCTGAAATGCCAGTATACAAGAATAAAGAAAATCACATAAATTATCAGTGATATTTAAAATAAAGCTGTTAATCAATAATGTAATGTACATATAGCAAGGGTAAATTAATCATTTTAATTTTAAGATTTTTTTGTTTTATCTTTATGTCAATGATATATAGGACTTTTCGATAATTTGAAAAACGGAGCCGCCGTCCCCATTTTTTTAGTACCTAGCGTTATTAAATTTTTTAGATTACATAATGAATCTCACAGACAGACTTAAACTTTACCTCTTGTATGATAGCGGTTACATATAAACATTAACAAATAAATTGATTCAATATATAACTCATAAAATGTCGGATTCTTTTAAGTCTTTTTGCGAGATTCATTACGTGATCTAGACATTTTAATGATGGTAGGTACTGAAATATGGACAACAAAATGGGATATATCTGATATCAATTTGTTTTATCATGATTTAAAATGGTGTATATATTTTGCTCTTGTTTAAACCATTTATAGCCATTGATTCATTAAATTGCCATTAACTTGATTGTATGCATTTTTCGTTTTAATTAAAAATGCGATTTTATCAGGTTAGTGTTTATTTTGTGTTTTGTGAAAAAATTTTGGTTCGGTTTGCGATTGTGTATCCTTTAATCCGAATAGGCTTTTAACCCAAATATTATGCACTGACCCCAGCATTAATCTTGATGTATGTTGTGTTGTTTGAATTGTCCTCTTTTATACACGCACATGGTCAAGTGTTTTAAATAAATGAGAAGCGTATGTAAACTTTAATTTCTAGTCTTATACTGTTTCTGGATTTTTTATTGTTACTTTATAAACATACGGAGGGAAAATTGAGTTGAAATGCTATATTTAAGTGTTCAACAAACACTATTCTCACAATAATTATTAATTAGTACTCAACGTGCAGAGGTAATCATGTGCAAGCTTGTACATCTTGTCCATTCATGCGATCGCTGCATTTGATGATCGTGCAATTGTACTTTTGCAGACCCGATCAGAGCAGCTGCAGCTTTCGGTAATATTTATGAATTACATGTCCGTATCATAACACCATATGGTAACTGTAATAATATCAATGTTCCATTTGCTATATTCCGCAAAAACTCTGCAAATTGTTAAGCAAAGGTGGATTGTCTGCCTGAATAATAATGCTAATTAGACAGTATTTGATTTAAACAATTTTAAAGGACAAAACACACTTAACATCTCTTGTTTATTCTGGAAATCGTGAATGATGAAACAGATTGTGGTAATAAGGAAGACATCTTCAACCTTTCTGTTTACAATGTGATAGCGATTTTGAATTTATTTAATTATTTCATAGAATGTTGAAAAAAGGTTTCCTACCTGTTTCGTGAAATGATTTCACATTATAACGGCTACTGATTAAGTGTTAACGACCAGAATATATCATTTAAAACATCTTCAGCGTGAAGAGTCATATTCACGAGTACTGCATGTGGCAATCTGTGGATTTTAGAACTTCGGTCTCAGTCTGGCATCAAGTTGGCTTGCATTTAACAATGTGATCAACGTCTGAAAAAAAAAATACAATTGAAATGAGTATGGCAATACATATCGGAAGGACATTACGTTTGAATACTTGATCACTCATTACAATTATAACATGCATTAACAACAACATTTAGTGTTCAGTTTTCAGATGTATTTTTCGCGACCATTTTTTGAATTTTGTCAGTTTTACAACTCTCCTGAAAATTGAAAGCACATGAACACTGCATGTCTTTCTTCGTTACGAACAAGATAGTTGCTTCCAACTAAGCAAACAATGGGTCATCGAATCAGTTTGTGAGTTAAAACAAATAAGAAAAATATTTGTTCACACGCTTAAATATGCTTCCAAGAGTGCGTTCAAAGCTAGGAATGCTCATATTCGAATTGTATATGCAGAGTGGCATTACACGTACGATGGCTTTACACGAGGCATATTTTCGTTTTCACAAAACCTGTTGTTAAAACATCCAGCTCGTTAATCTGATACTCGCAAGTTATTAAACCATTGAAACGCTGCTCAGCGTCAAAACATTTATTTGAATTGGCAGTGCTCAATTAACTATCCTAATTTTCATTTAAACTTTTATGCATTTAACGTCGTGATGTCTGCTGTATTCAATTTGTATCTAAATGATTTAAACAGAGAAAATATTTCATATTGAATATTTATAATAAAATATACTGGTAACAGCCTCGTTTAAATACTGTTTCCAATATGGAAATGTACACGGTCATCATGTGGCCATTCTCAGCCGAGGAAAATTAAAAGGTCAGTATGTGGCCAATGAAAAACGAGCTTTCTGTACGAGGTAAGACAGTGCATACCGCAAACGTCCAGTTAAGAGTTTAAAAATAGGTATTTTTGCTAAACATGCGATAAATTGTGAATTTGAATACTTAACCTGAACCAAGAGTTTTCGAGCAAGTTTATGCTTACGCAGTTTCCATGGTATAATGGTATTACAACCAAACGTTTTCACCATTTTATATCGCATTTAGTACAAACATGTGTTTAGAGTGCTTTTTTAACAAATATATTATAGCTTATGAAAGTTGCACTATGCCACACGTGCAGCTAATTTCATGAAATTATACATTTACGAGGACATATTTGATCAAATGTGTATACAGAACGCACGGATGTTTATGCCATAGCTAGTACTTTTTACATAAGATGCATTGCGTACCTTCATGACCAGTTTGAACAAATAAAGTCTTTAAACTGATGTTCGTATGCACGGCATTTGCGTAGAAAACGAGAAACTAGTATTTTACTCCAAAGCAAATTTCTTAGACATTTTCAAGAACAATGTCAACTAACAACCAACAGTCGACATCGTTTGAACAGTACAAATCACTTAAAAACGTATTATACTTCCGCCGTTTCTGCCCTGATTTGAAGAGTAGCCATCAATTGTATGTAAAACTTATTTAAGGTACCACCATAACCTGGATATCATTTTAAAGCGATTTTAACACCACATCAATTTTTATCAATAATCTGCGCTAAGAACATAATAGGATTGCTTGTGTTTTTTTGTCTTTTTTTTACTATACACAAGTTATGTCCCACTTTTTTGTCAGGAGTACTTTTGTTACTCGTATATTGGACTTATTACTTTGCTCTTTATCAGTTATGTACAAAGCACGCGATCAAAGCAGTGCATTCTTGTATCGACTACTGTATTCAGTTCATCAACCTGGATAAATTGCTAATAATTTATGTACTGCGGTATTGCTGTTCAGGTGAAATGCACCGACTGGGTAATCCAAGATTATGCTAATGATAACTGGATTCTGTTCATTAAACTGGATAAAAAGCTTATAAATTATGCAGTCGTACTTTCGTCTTGTCTTTCGAATCAATGCACCTACAGGGTAATCAAAGAAAATGTTAATGATAACTGGTCTTAGAAAAGAGATGCAATGACATCACTCTTTAAGATCAACTTGAAGAACGTACCTTATGACATGTGTGCTACAAGACAAAGTGATTGCACACTCAGATTGATGGGTGCCTTGTATGTTGTCAAAAACTGCAATGCAGAACAGATAGTTTATTTGCGACTTAAGCATATACAGCTCATCGTAAAAAAAAAATAATCATAAAAACACATACATGCGTCAAATTAACAACAAATGTTTATGCATTTTTACAAAAAAAAAATGAGTTTTGTGAGAATGCAATATGAAAGAGAAGGCTCTTCATTGTTTAACAAAGTTAATTTAATCATTAAAATCCGTTATTGATTGAGAAAATTTAATTAAAAGCATTGTGCAGTTAGAAGTTATATACACGATACCAGTTCTGGGGAAAAAAACTATTCTCTCATTAGATTATACATGTTCGGCTCTAAGTTTAAATGCTTTACTACAACCATAAGCCAGACTTATCAATATAGATTTTCTAGTTTCATTCAACAATTGTTAAAATTTAAACATACTTGGTCTTCTTCTGCAAAAATCAGGTATAAATGTATTTCTAATATTATCATATAAAGCACATATTCGAACAGAATGATACTCATCTTCAATTTCATTAAGTGTAATGCAATACAGCTGCTGAATACAAAAATGCTTAAGTGCTTATTCTAATCGTTTTTATCAGTGCACGTTAATTGTAATGCCTTCCTTGTAAGATGTTAAATAAGTGTCTAATAAAAAAATCAAAACATTAATCAGATAAAATTTACTGAAGAAGATGTGCAATATATTGTTTGTGTGGTTTCATGATGTATATATTTTAGGTTTAGCAAAGTACAAGGCTCATCGAGTGCGGTAAAAAATTAAGTGAAACGTACATGCACGTCAAATTTGAGATTTTAACATGGAAAGATTTTGTTCTTGAATACATCATCGTATCCCGAGTTTTCGATTTACCTTATGCATACGCTAAGCAATTTCCAGGATATAGAACACGGTTCGAATCGTGCACAAGTTTCCCAATCGATGCATCCAAATAAAATATTTGATGATCATCTTCCAGGTGAGAAATAGCATATTAGTGGGTTGAAGAACACATAGATTTACTGTTGTGAAACGTTCAAACATTCGTGCCAATTAACACAAAAATGGATAATTGTTCGATGCATGAGTTGCATGTTAAAATACATATGACTGGCTTAAAATGAACTCGTTCATCGATTTCTTTTTTTTAAATTTCATTACATGAAAGAACTAAAACAAATGTTATATTTTGCAATAATTATAATAACAAGACAAAAAAATAAATAAAAAAATGCATGTTCTGGGTTTCGAATCCGGGGCTTCGAAAAGCAAAAGCTTACAACACTACACTTACCCACGAAAGAATGTATAATTGTGATGTTTGTTCAAACGCTATGTCGGTAATACACGTTTGTTTTTTTCTAAATCATCGAAGAAAAGCGTTACAAACGCTTTATTGTTCCCGATTTCGATGCATGATTACACATGTAGGAATGAAAGAAGATATATGTTTATTTTTATTTCCTTTTTCTTCAGGAGACTTATTGGCTTTTTTGAATATAATGTATACATTTTTTAAATCTATGACATTTTTTTATTATTATAATTTTGCCAACTGTGGAGAAATCCTTTAAGTCAATATTCACACATTTTGGTTTCGTGCTCCTATATTTCGCAGAATAAACAGAATTTCTGCATATTGCATAAAGTACTGAATTTTCGGACTATAAATCCACACAAACCATTTTGAACGTCACACAAACATTAAAAAATCATAGCAGTTTGATTAATTAATACAAAGACTTTAAGATCGTAAAAAAAAAACGGTTTGACTACCACATGTGATAATGCAAGTACCAATCAAATAAGTATTTACACATATAACGGGACTATTTCTCCAGAACTTGGAAATGCTTACAAAAGTCAACCATAACCCGAACATATCAAGATGATTGATGAGCGTGAAAATAGGTGGTGGATATATATGTGTAATTACAGGTGAAAAGTTCTTATTTGCTTGTACAGGTAGCTGAACTAAATTCCATATACATGTAGTATGCAAAATCAAAAGTTATTCAAACATGCTGCTTTTCCCATGTCATTTCACGGCAAAAGGTTTCGGTTCATGAACTGCAGTACTATAAAGTACCTGAATTAGAAATACAATCATGGATGTCTGTATCTTGATATATTGTATTTTGTTTATGAGAAAATTATTGCTTCGGGGTTTGTATTGTATGAAAAAATATCAAAACATGATTCATCAAAATCTGATGATTAAACTGTCATTCTCTATAATAAATATGATTATAACAAGACATTAAGTTACCAAATTGATGGCCATAACAATGAAAATCATTCTTGGCAGTATTAATCTCAATGCGTCTTTAATTGGATATGGATGTTCCCAATATAGAAAATATGTTGTATATTCATAAATTTAAAATGAAAATGTTGACTTTCGGTACACTCATTTTGAATGTTTCTTAAACGCGTTGTTTTTTTCTATTAGTATTTTGCTTACAAAACTATATACTAGTTTACATTAGAATATAAAACTTTTATATTATATGTATCTACATTTTATTCACATCTGCTATACAAATCATATGGCTTGCAATACATTTATCAGAAACTTTACCATGACTACGAACTACATTTTAAAGGAATGGAATTGAAGTGTTATGTCTTCCGTTGTGTTAAATATTTATCGTCCGTTCTATTATCGCTTAATAAGCATTTTCATTAGATTCAATTGCAAAAAACGTAATGTTAATACAAATCTCAAAGCATGAAAATTCAAATTACAAAACAAATATTTTAAAAGGCATATGCATGTTATCTTATAGAATGTTTGAATTAGTTGAAGTACTCAATGCATATTTAGAAGGAGAACGCGAATGTGCAACCCCCTAAAATAACATTAACCGTGAGTGTTTGACAGATGTTGGTTAATTAACTCAAGAATTTGCTGATATACATGCCACACAATACCGACATTTGAAAAATAATGCACACACTATTAAGACAGCTTGATTTAAGTTGCTGGAAATGCATGTAGCAAGTTAGGTCTTGAACCACAAAATAGGTCAGAATGTTTTATGTGTTTTAAAATATTGATTTATTGCTTAATTTTATATAGTGTCCGTTGAACTGTTGAACAATTATAATGGCAATTAGATTAAATGGTAATATTATCAATGGTAAAACACAACTGAAATCATTAAACGTGAGATTCCGACAGATGAAAACGAATGATGTATTCATTTAATGCCCAAAGACGTGATGATACTGCCTTCTCATTATCAATTCCTTTGTCATCTTAACGGTCTACAGATGTTCCTGATATGGTAAACTGTGTTGTCTATTTATCAATCGCCAATGACAACGTTAACCTATAGGTGAACTCCGCAACGCTATACGAATATGTTCACATGCTAAACCGTAATTAAGTGTATGTAAACGATATGGTTTTGCAATTACAATGAGCCATGCAATTGGATGTAGATTTCTTTGGATCCGTAACGTTTAACACATTTATCTGAATGTTTCTGAATACAAAGCCATAGTTTTACTTCACAAATGTAGTAACATGAATACGATGATTACTTCTGTTATTAACTTCTAAGAATATAAATGACCAAGTTTGTCCAACCGTCCAAACATACATTCGAGTAATGGAAGCATTTACGTTCTTTGTTTCATCGAGTATATTACAGGGTTCTTGAATTAAAATGTAATGCCATTATATATAACACTTTGTGTTCAGAGTTAAATGTGCGAGAAAAAGAAAACGATAGTATGTACACAGAGGTGATGTTTGTCTTCAGTGTAACATAGTATTTATTATCAATTTATTTGTTGTGTTGTTATTGTCGGAATTTTTCAAATTCATTTTTCAAAAACATTTGCATCACCAATAAAACATGAGTTTATTTTTTATTTATCTAGAGGAATAAATTTTGTAATGGAATCAAAATTAGTACCTCATACACCGTTTAAAAAAAAAGCATCGTTGATGGTCCGTTTAGTTCACTGTATTGTTCACCTGTTTGAAAACAGAATACATGCTTTATCGACCGTTAAAACAAATGTCAGTAGATACAATTCCGTAATATCCTATATGCTTATTTTCGGATACTTTATGACGATACTGGCGTTACCTGTTTAACGACGCGCGGAACGTCCTTTTGATAAGATGATAAATGTGACAATATATATAAAAATCACATCTTGCAAAAAAGTGACCAAAACAATTATCTCACCAATATATTAACAAAACAATAAATGTATTCAATCTCCAAGTGCCCCCTTTTTTATAACACAAAACATGTTATTCGTTCATATTGCCTTTATATAAGCGTTTTCTTTGCCTGGACGAATACATGTGCCATGAACAGTTAATAATAAATGGAAATAAAGAACAAGATAAAACGAACGTATATATGCGTTATTCACTTTTTACAATTCATAATGTTTTATGAGAGGCAAATAATTTATGCAGCTAATATGTAACTAGATGAGATTTAAACGAGATAGCGCAGATCAGGGTTTTAAAGGCATAGATATATGATGTCCTTAAACTTAAATTAAGAAACACAATATTAATAAATTCTGTATTATTGATAGCTCCATACTGCTTAAGTGCCAATGTTTTATACGAATCAATCTTAAGTAAAATCTGTATTATAACATACATTTACTATTTAAGTTTTTACTGTTTTAATGAAAACATATTCAGACTGAATGTTTTATTTTGTATGTTAAAAAGACATTAAATATTAATAACATTAATAGCAGTGATACAAATTAAGTTCGGATATTCGGAAAGAGAATTAGGCTGAGTATATCTTTACTTTAATTGTAAATTAGATACAAGGCAATGTGTTAACAGCTACATAGTTAATATCAATAAATAATGTCTATGTTTAAAGGAAAAAACATACATGTTGGTAATAATTGTATCCTTAGACAATTAGTAAAATATATATTTTGGGTTTTGTGAATAAAATAAATAGAAAACCATATCCGAATAAAATGAGAAAATTTAAGTATCTAAAATGTTATTTGGGATTTGTTTGTGATCAGTTGTGTATGATTTAAAGAAGCACATTGCATACACATATGTAAAGGAAATATATTATGCAAAAAGATTAATATTGACATGGGTGTAAAATAAGTAAACATACCTTTGTGCAAAAAAGGGTCAGTCAATTAAATAAGGAATATACTAAACATCGTATGATGTGTATAATGAATTGAATCTGAGCAGCCAAAATAAGATTTATTCAGAACGGATGTTGCTTCTCTGTGGTAATAACTTACTATCTGTAAATCCGGCATCATATATTTGTTAATGAATGCTTGAGGGTAACATGCGTAAATCAACGCGTTTGATGCGCGTTTTAATGTGGTTAGCCAAAAAGTAAGTTAAATTGATCATAAAGTTGTTTTTTCCGTATTTTACTAAAGTAAATTGCTAACAATCATACAAGTTTATGTTTCAATTGTGATAATATGCACACGTCAACATAACTTAACTTAGGATCAGACTTTATATGATATATATGTATATTGAATTAATTTACTGTTTACTGTTTATATGTAACCGCAATAATAAAAGAAGTAAAGTTAAAGTCTTTTCGCGAGATGCATTACGTTGGTCTAGACGTTTTAATGATGCTAGGTTCTGCAATCTGGACAACAAAATGTGATATCTCTTAAACGTGTTTAAACTTCATTTTATCATTGTCAAACATGTTAAAATTATGTTGCTTCGATTTAAACCATTTTTAATCATTGAATAATTAAATTGCCATTACTTGGATTGTATGCATTGTAACGTTTTTATTTCATTAGCGATGCTGTCATATTAGTGTGTATTGTGTGTTTTTTAAAATAAATTTTGGGTTTGGTATGGGATTCGGTATTCCTTTTAAACCAAAAGGCTAAAAACCCCAATAGTATGCATCGACGGTGCAACAGGCTTAAATCTTTGTTTAACTTGTGTTGTTAGTATTGTCCTCTATTAACACGCAAATGGTCACTTGCTTTACATAAATGACAAGCGATTATGAGCATTAGTTTCTATTATGATACTATTTCTGGAGTTTTATTGTTACTTTATTAATAAAAGGGAGGACAACTCTGGTTAAAAATGATAGCGTTAAGTGTTCAACAAACATTATTTTCGCAATAACTTTTAAATTATTACTCAACTTGCAGAGGTTATCCTGTGCAAGCTTGTAAATATTGCCCATTCATGCAATCGCTGCATTTCATGATCGAGCCATTGAACAGTTGCTGACAAGTTCAGAGCAGCTGCAGCTTTCGGGAATATTTATTAATTGCATGTTCGTATCATAAACACCATATGCTAACTGTTATAATATCAAGACTCAATTTGATAAATTCCACAACATCTCTGAAAATTATCCAGGCAAAGGTGGATTGTTTTTCTGCATAATAATGCTAATGAGACAGTATATGATCTGTACAATTTTAAAGGAAAAACACATTTTACATGTCTTCTTATTCTTAAAATCATAAATAATGAAACAGATAGTATTTAATCAGACATATTTAAACTTTCTTTTTACAATGTGATAACAATTTTGGGTTAATTTAATTATTTTGTAGCATGTTGAAAATTGGTCTCCTACCTGTTTCATGAAATGCTTTCAAATTTTAACAGCTATTAATAATATAATATATCATTTTAACCATCTTTAGCGTGAAAGGTCATATTCACGAGTAAGGTATGTGGCAATCTGTATATTGTCGAGTTTTGGCCTTAGTCTGGTGGGTTCTGGGTTCGAGATGGCTTGCACTCAACAATGTGATCAACGCCAAAAAAAATAATCAAACAACTGTTTACAATTACAACGATTGTGGCGGTACACAAATTGAAGGGGATTACATTTGCTTACATTTTCACTCATTACAATTATATCATGCATTTACAATTAAATGTGATGTTGAATTTGTATTTGTAGTTTTCGCGACCATTTTTGAATTTCGTCAGTTTTGCAACTCTCCCGCAAATTGAGAGCACATGAACACTGCATGCCTTACTGCGTTTCTTACACTATGGTGTCTTGCAACTGAGCAAACTAAGGGTTATCAAACAAGTTGTTTTGTTGTTGCTGTATTTTTTTTCAAAAAAGAAAAACATTTTGACGCACATTTAAATATGCTGCAAAGAGTGCATTCGAAGATAGAAATGCTCATATGCGAATTGTATATGCAGATTTGCATTACATGAACGATTGCTTTACACAAGGCATATTTTCGTTTTTGCAAAGCATATAGTTAAAACATCAAGCTCGTAAATCTGATACTCGAAAGATATTAAACCAACGAAATGCTGCATAGTGTCATTACATCAATATTAATTGTCAAGTGCTCTATTTACAATTCTAATTTTCGTCTAAACAGTTTAGGGCGACCTCCTAGAAAAAATAACACGTAAACAATATATATCAGTGAAATACACCGGTTGCGCGTATTATCTCAGCACCAACGTTGTCTTTAATACTGGGAGTAACCTTGCAATATGAACGTGTGGCAAGTTAAAACACATTTTCCCAACGAGCTTTCACAGCGTTTAGAAAATAAATATGTCATGTATTAATCCAATTTATTACAAATAAACGTTTTTAAAGACATGTTTTAAGTATTTCGGAATCTATAATCTATGATATTTAGAATCTAGTCTAGCATAAGTATTTGAAACTGAATGTATGTTCAATCACGTATTCATATTCGAGTTCTTTTTTAATGCTAGAATGATATTTTACTATCATTAAACACCATACATCGACTTATCTGTTTCACAAACGAGGTGAAATTTATCTGCACGATATAATTGAATAAATACAAGTTTCAGCAAAATATTTGAATTGTTAAATGAAATAAATATCGCATGACATTACACGTTAATTTATGTAACAAATGACATAAACCCGTTCGAATATGTGTAACAGCAAAGGATTAATACTGTTATACATTACACGTCGTGATGTCTTCTTGCGAAATTATTATCAATATCATTTTAACAGAGATACATATTTTATATTGAATAATTATAATAAAATATACTGGTAACAGCCTCGTTTAAATATGGTTTATAATATAGAAAAATACACGGTCAGCATATGACCATTCTCAGGCGATGAAAAACGAGTTTTCTTTTTACACGGTTAGATATGGAAAAATACACTGTCGGCATGTAATCAGACTTAACCAATGAAAAACGAGGTTTCTATACGAGTTAAGGTAAGTCAAAGTGCACGCCGCAAACGCCGAGTTTATAGTTTCAATAGGGTAAATTTTCATTGTAAAACATGCGATAAATTATGAATTTGAATACTTGACCCGAACCAAGAGTTTTTCCATAAGTGAATGCTTACACAGTTTCCATGCTATAATTCACATTGCTAATTGTATATTTGTGTTTGCAATCAATGTATCAGACTAAAATTAATATTATCTCACCATCAGTGTTACTCAAACAAGACAACTACTTACATGTTGAGTGTCATTTTGATTTTCTGGTGGGAAAAAGTGCCTCTTATAAAAAGGGATTTCACATTTTGTCAATAAGTTTCCCAATAGTTATGGCATTTGAATTTTCAAAGTCATGGTTTGTATATTTTGTTTGTTGATGTTTCTTGAAGACAATTAATATATTGATGTTCTTAACATGCTGATTATGCAATCTGTTCTCTGGATAAGTATATCCCAGTATCTTAATAACCATTGACGCTTGCATTGATTTATCCAGTGTTTGCTCTCAATAATTAAAAAAAATCAATAATAATTGAAATGTAATTGTTTAGTAAAAATCTTGTCGCCATGAATATGTGAACGTTTGATGTTGACCGTTAATATGAGTTATATAAAAATCAATGCACCGTATTTTATTTAAGATATTCTGTAGATGAGGTCAGGCATAAATTATCGGTTTACAAAAGAGCAGGGTAAATGACTCATAGTTAACATGGGCTGGACGTTCGTCCTATGATGATTGTTTTTTCCTCTCTGGCAGTAATGCGCGCATTCAATGCAGGATCGACACACCTGGTTTAGTGGTTTATTGTAACCAATTACCAGCATGTTCCAGTTTCATGAACGGTTTATTTTCAGAAGTACATGTATACATACAATATCCCAGTTGCAGTAGTCTGCTATTCATTTCAAAACAAGTCCGCGGATTTGTTATATGTCTACCTTTTGACGAGAAAAGATTATTTCGTTGCATTAATTGCTGTCAATATCCTTTTGTTGTTCTGTTTAAAGACGGTCATCCAACAGCCATTTACGTTCTACCCACAACCAAACTTATTTACCACTTTATATCGCATTTAGTGTTAAAATGTGTGTTAAGTGTGTTTTGTAAAAAATATATTATCCGCTAGTTTATGAAAGTTGCACCATGCCACACGCGCAGCCAATTAAAGGTAATGCTACATTTACGAGGATTTATTTGATCGAATTTGTATACAGAACGCACGGATGGCGGATGTCTATGCCATAGCGAATGCTTTGTACATAAGATGCATCGGGTACCTTCATGAACATGTGAACTAATACACACTTTAACGGGTGTTCTTATGCATGGTTTTTGCCTTGAAAACAAGAAACAGGTGTTTTACTGCTAATCAAATTTCTTAGACGTGTTCAAGAACATTGCCAAATAGCAACCAACATTGTTTGAACGCTTTAGTACAAATCACATACATGACTATTATATTTCCACCGTTTCTTCCCTGATTTGAAGAGTAGCCATCAAAAGTATGTACAACTTATTAAATAAACCCCCGTAACCTGAATATCCTTAAAAAAACGATATTAACAGCATTTTTGTTACTTAATATGCGCTATGAACATTATAGGGTGGCGTGTGTTGTGTATTTCTTTTTTTCACTATTCACAAGTTATTTCGTAAAAAGTTAGTTATAAAAAAACGCATTTAACATCATATATCTACGTCTTTCTTGTATTTGTTAATTTTATTATAAATTATTGCTCTAATTGATCGGTCAGCTATGTCATTTGTTATATTTTATTGTTAAATATTTGTTGTAATTAAATTGGTGAACGACAAGCTTTGCGTATTATATACTTCATTATATACTTTGATACAAAAATCGATTTAAATGACAAAATTCACGAAACACCAAGGTACGACATCGACATAAATACGTTATTTTAAACTAGCGTAACTATATTAACACGTTCTGTCCGCCTAGAATCAGATATACATATAAAANAATTTAAGGACGTACGCGGCAGTTTCGTTTCACGCAAATTTGTTTTCACTGTAACACCGGTTGCGCAATAAGTGTATGCGTTTTCGGATACTTTAACACCGGTTGCGCAATAAGTGTATGCTTTTACGGATATTCGAATTAAAACGGGATGGATATCAAATTGGAATAACACCAACAAATCAACTATTATGAAGCAAAGAACAATTATTTAACAATATGTGTCCTATAAACTTCACAATAAGAATCGACCATCATCTCTCAGACCACGCAAATAGTCTTAATACGGGAAAATTGGCGATACATCCTCATAATTGGAGATGTTTGTGTCGAAACTAAGACTTTTAAAAAAGAATAGCTTTCCTGCGCATTAAGACAATTATTCTTAATTCTTTTTTAATTTTAATTTCTCACACATTTACTAAGTAAATCAAGTTTCATACGGTGTTGTTTGATATATTTTATTACATAGAATCAGTGATGAATGAATATCATTTATTCACGACGCTCTAGTACTTCTGGTTAAAGTGCGGGTGGGGTTGCATCTTGCTCGACGTGCAACTGGATACACGCGAATATTTTTGTGTTTTTCGTTCGCATAATATATTGACTCTGATAAATTTGATTAGAAATCAAATGTTTTGTTTATTATTTATATGTCCGATCGTTAAGCAATGTATTTAAAAACATGCGAGTACCGCATGTGCAAAACATTTATAAAACACAAGTCATATCAAAGAAAACGAACCTTGAATTGGTCAAGTCATGTAAAGAATTACAATTAATACCGTTGATGTACCCCTTTAAGTGTATTATATACACATTGTTTTTAGTTGGATACTGCCTAATGTTACTGATCTCGATACATATTATTAATTATTTGGGTCTTCATTTAAATGTAAATCTTCTTTTTACATTGGCATACAGCCTAACAATTGTCAAGACATGTTAAGAATTACAATTAATATCGTTGATATGCCCATTTAAATGTTTTGCTCACATCTTGTTTTGGATGCTGCTTTAACCCACTTTTACGAATCCGGATACACATGTTTTGTGTTTAATTTAAATCTTACTCTACTTTTGCTTTGACATACATGTACTAGAATTTATTTTGAACTTAATTATGTACATTGTTTTGATTGTTTTGAATTGTATTTTACTACATGCCGATAAACTTCTATTGTTAACAAACGACCCTGGTGACCTATGTTTTTCTTTTAATATTTATATAAAGTAATAAACAATGAAACATTTGGGTAAGTTTGGACAAAATTTAGGTGTGGGAAAGACTTTAATAATAAAAAAGTAAAATGCATAGAATTGATTTTCATATGTGAAATTATGTTGTTGTTGTTTTTGATAAATTAATGCCCTGAAAATCAATTAATGTTGTTGTTTATGAATTTGCAGTTAAGTTATATCAGTATTATATAAACAGAGAGAGAAAGTAGTTATTTCGACAGTTTTTTCACTAAATTACTCGATGTGTGTGTGTTTGCCTTTTTTTTAAATTTATACTTATGCTAAAATAGGTATGTTGTTTAAGTGCGAATAAAAAAATAACAACACTGGTGACCCATGATTTTCATTTTATTTTTCTATCCACAACAGATGGTTCTAGCTATATACCAAAAATTATCAAATTCTAGGTATAAGAAAATTTGCATTGAAACTGCCGCATACGTCCTTAACATGGATTTTCACAGGTGAAAAATACTACACAGAATAGTGCATTATGTGTTACTCAAAGGGGTACTTATTCAATTATACCATTTACCGTATGTTTTAACACATCACTTCTTAATATTGCCAAATTCTTACAAAATTACTGGCATTGATTACGATTATCGGACAATAAATGTTTTTAGTAATTATATTCGCGTAAGACTATTTAGGCCTATACACGACTTAAGAATATACAAAACTGCCTTGTAGGATGTTAATTGTCTTATAAAAGTACTCAAAACCACTAATAGGATAAATGTAATTGACGAAGATGTACAATGTATTGTTTGTGTGGTTTTATTATGTCTGTATTGTAGGTGTTAGGACCAACGCCATCGAGTGCGTTGAAAATTAAATGATAACATGTTTATTCAAGATACAATATACATACTTCCATGAGTATACATGTTACAGAAATACAGTATCATATATAAAGGAAAGGAATGAAATGTGATCATGAAAATACATGCACGTCCAAATTGAGATTTTAACCTGAGAAGATTTTGTTCTTGAATACTAAAACTATCCAGAGGTTTTGATTACCGTTATGCATACGACACGTGGTGTCCTGGATATAGAATACTTTCCGAATCGTGCAAACGTAATGCATCGGAATAAACTATTTAATGATCATCTGCCAGGTGAGAAATAATATATTATTGGGTTGAAAGACACCTACATTTACTGTTGTGAACATTTAAAACGTTCGTGCCAATAAAAAAATGAAACAATAATAGGTAATTCTACGATGCATAAGGTGCATGTTTTATTACATAAGACTGGCTTAAAACGAACTCGTTCACTGATTTTCGTATTATTGAAAAATTGCATTACATGAAAGCACTAAAATAATGTAATATATGGAATAATTATAATAACAAGAAAAAAGAATCATAATAACGTGCGTGTCCTGAAGTTCAAACACGGAACCTCTAGAAGCAAAAGCGAAATACACTTCACTAAATCACAAAGGAATTTTTTAATCGGATGTAAGTTTAAACGATATGTCGGTAATACACGTTTTTGCTAACAATAAACAGCGTTACAATTGCTTTGCTTTATTTTTTCCGATGTTGATGTATAATTATCATCTCTGTGGAGAAGTCCATTTAAGTCGAAGAATACCCATTTTAGTTTTAATGATTCTATATTCAGCAGATTTAAAAGAATGTCTGTTTATTGCTTGAAGTTCTAAATGTTCGGACTATAAATTCACACAAGACATCTTGAACGTTTCCTTTTCCCACGGCATTTTACGGCAAAATGTTTCGGTTCATGAATTGCAGTACAGTAGAGCATCTGTGTTAAAAATAGAATCATGTTTGTCTATATATATTGCAGCTCTTGACGTCGGTAAAGTAAGAAAAAAAATCAACGCATATCAAAACATGATTCATCAAAATCTGATGATACAACTGTCCTTCTTTTCCATAAATATGATCATAACAAGATATTTAGATAGATCTACCATATTTGTGGGCATGACAATTACAATCCTGCTTGATAGTATAAATCCCCAATCGTCTTTAATTGGATATGGATGTTCCCAATATAGAAAATAAGCTGTATATTCATAAATTTAAGATGTTGCCTTTTCCGTACGTTCATTTTAAGTATTTCTTGAACGCGTTATTTTTCGATTAATACTCTTCTATTACAACTATATATAAGTATACATTAACATATACAAATATTATATTATATTAATCTATGTTTTATTCACATCGACAATAGTGTCATAGGGCTTGCAATACATATATCAGAAACTTAACCATGACTACGAAAGTCATTTAACTGGTATGAAATTGAAGCGACATGTAATGTCCTCCCGTTGTGTTTAATGACTTTCCAAGGCAAAGTAAAAAATAAAAATTTAAGACTTATTAACGGCCCTTCCTCCATTTGTCAAATAAATTAATAATCAAACGCATGAGAGAAATTATTTTGTTTTAACAAAGTGACAAATTGCTTTAAAATACAGAAACATAAAAACAACACAACATAAAACTTACAAAGCAAGCACGTGAATCGTGTTGACATTAATGTTGATTATAGGTGCCTATATGCACACTTTAATAATTGTCCGTTATACGTTTTATTTCATTCTGCCTAAAAATGGAACATATTTCCCATAGTATAACAATAACGTACTTGAAATATTTTACTTATTTTCTAATGTTACTGGTTGGAATTTCAAATTAGTAACAATGCGAACCATTTTCTAAAATTTGATGTAGTATCAAAACAATCTTAATTGCAACATCCGTATGTTTTCTTACATCAACTGTTAGACACCATAATCAGTTGCTGTTTTGTTAAATTATTCATCTATTTGCATGAGTTTGTTATAACGAGAACGTGTCAAAACATTGGTATGTTCTCTCATATTTAATCTTATGGAATGTTCAGCATCCGTCTTGAGTGCGGGTTTACAGAGTTGGCCACGTGTATCCCATTAGACATGGAGTCAAAGCACTTAAAGACGCCAGAGGTGAATGATTCAATCGGTATCCGAACAATATGTGAAGGCCTTCCTGTTCCCTTCCACAACCCAAAATAATAGTAATAAAATAAATAAATAAATAGTAAATCACTAGATGACATCCCATTTCGTATATATCACTGTTTACAAGCATTTGTTGCTTTAACATGTGTTTTACATGTACTGAAAAACTACGTTTGAACGTACGACACTGTACACAGTCTAACAGTTTGTGTGCATCGCCGATGTTTTTTTAGTTTTACTTTAACATGCTATGGTTATTTTTAAATGATTTATGTTTAAATTTTAAAACTTAAAGCTATCGTGTTTGTTGTTGGAAGTTTATAAACATGTCTATTTATAAGAGTACATTAATCAGCAATAAATCTTCAGCACACATATGTTTAAGCAACCAAAGGAACTATTATTGGGTGATTCGAATATTTTGGCTCTTAAACTCTTTCAAGTAGTAAAATATATGTTGATTATTGTTTTATGTCATATCTTGGAACGCATATGTTTTGCATCACGTGATAATGAAATCATCAAACAGTTAAATGTAAAGTTACCTAGATTGGATATTGTTTAAGGGTCAAAGTAATGTATTTACAACAATCGTTTAATGACGAAATAGTTGAACTGTTTTTGGTAAAATAATAATACTGAATATCCCTAAACGTTATTAACTGATTAGACGAAATTCAACCTTGACAACGTCATTGTGCCACACCAATATTGACAGGATTTATTTATTTAAAGAAATCATAAATAATAAAAAAGCACAAAATGTTATCGTTAAAATTGAAAATTTGTCGTAATGTTTTTTAACACGGGATACGGGTTTCAGCATGTGATATTTTACAGATATTCCATAATTGACGTTTAGCGACAATCTAATTATTTTCCTGAGTTAGGCCAAATGCAACATTTCAATGTATTGCCCTCTTACTGATTGAAAATGAGTTGACTGTTTCTAAATGCCAATGAAATATTTGTTGCATTACCTATTTCTAAATGTGAATACAAAATCATTTTGTAAAAAACTAAATGAAATAACCAATTATATGGGCCATGCCTTTAACAGTCAGCTACCACAATATTATATTGCAAAACATTCTGCACATTAGAATATTGGACAGAACTACATTTCGTATCAAAACCAAAAAAACATAACAAACGTTTGCCCGCCTGGTTCAACAAAGTGGTAAACAGTTTAACATTAGTAATTTGCATTTATTAAGTGAAGTATGTAATAATAAAAAATATAGTATAACTTCGTTAGCACGTATAAATGCATATGTATCAAATGACCACATGCATATGCATCGGTGAACTATATCCACAATGTCAAGCGTTGATATTTTCTCAGCGTTATATTATAATGTCTTGGACAACGCATTGGCATGTATCACTGAGTCCTTACACTGTGACGTTTACACAAGAATATCTATCAATCAATCCTTTAATATTCAATAACATGATTGAAGCGTGGTATAGTTTTTTTCAGCCGTAAAACTGATTAATTTTCTAAAAAATGTTGTTGCTATGCAGATGCGCGTAACCTTTGCTGTCGATACACATACGTCCACATCGCCATAATAAAATATTCAAATGTACCAATGAAATAGACTCTTATGAGAGATAAACTCGGAATGAAACATACACAAGAAGATTTATAGGTATGAAGTTGGCATTTATCATCTTCGAATTTCTGCAAAACTTTTCTCAAATATATTTTTCAAAATGGCGGCTGTTTTGGAAGCAAACAGTAACATTTTAAAAACATCAATATGTCAGTTAATATTTCGTGAATGTTTAACTCAATTTTAATTAAACCTTTCACGAAAATCGCGATTGTGATGTTATTTTTTGTTGTCCAACCCATTTTTCAAAATCTCCACGAAACATACATTTGACCGCTTGACTTCAGATACACAGAACTAGTATATACAACAAAATGCATCGTCATTCATTGAGTATCGTCAAGTCAAAATCAATACTGATAAGTGTTTAACAAACATGCTTCTTATTTAAACGATTGAGTATCTCTCCACTGCAGAAGTAATTATAATTATCATTGAAATACTATCCATTCCCAAGCATGTTATCGTTGCATTAAGTGAACAAACAGTTGCAGGCATTTTTACTAACAATTGCAACAAAATGCAATACAAAGCATAAACTTGGAATACAAAGCGTTTCACAAATCAGCAAGTGTTGTGAACTAGATATTATTCATTTTGTTTTTGTGTAATTGTTGCGAACAATAAAGAAGTTGTTGTTTTTAAAATATTAGTTTGTATTCATTTAATCGGCGAGTATGCATGTGCCTAGGTGGTTATTACACGAATGTGTTTTTTTTGTTTAAACAATTAGTACAAACGTTTGAATTTTAAATTTACCAATACGACTGTAAACATAAATTTGGAAAACAAGATCTGATAATGAAATACTTATTTTCGTTTTCTATGTTCCATGAAACCACAACTTATATTGTATGCGTGTGTGATTGATTCAGAAACTCCAATAACCGCTGATGTGACAGTGCTGTGCTTCATACATCTGTAGGTGTTGTATGACCGGTGAATTCATTATCGATAAATAACTTACAATTAAAATGCGATAAAAGCCACTGCATCTTAGAAAATGTTATCACATATAAACAAAACAAAAACAACATGTTTATCAGCAAAAGATAATGCGTGTTTATCACCACGAGGTCCTTTCTTAAAGGCAATTGAGTAGCTTCGTATAAAAAGAGTATGAGTACAAATGAAAGATACCATGATACCATGGTGTATTATCACATATGTCCAACGTTAAATAAGTTTGATATTTTAATAAAACACAAATAAAAAGAAAGCATTAATCTTTCAAAATATATATATATATTGCGAATTGTTTACGGAACAATTTAGAAACACATTAATATATTGATGTATACTTTTGTTCTCAGCATTTGATGAGTAATAATAAATACCAATATTAAAATGAAACTTATTATGTAGAACAGTGTACTCTTTGTCTCATTATTTGATTCACAACTGTCATTATCGATGTTAAAGGGACATATCTTATGTTATAAATCAGTAAAATATTTGTTTTATTCATAATTATTACCTCATTTCATAATTTTTGTGTATAATGTGTAATGCATTTGGCTAAAAAGCAATTGTATGCTTAAGTGTTAATAAATGTTGTTGTTGTTGTTTGCATATATTCCAATTTCAGTAAATTGTTTTATTTCTAAATGTCCTACCATAACAAAATGCTTTACTGACCTCCATTGAACAATATAAGTTCGTTTTCATAGTTGCTTAGCCCTTAAATAAAGAGCAACTTAACATCTTTGCATTGCAAATTCGTCAACTGACTGTATACCCAACATTGGCAAGTGTCCTAGATACGTCCATTTTAACATAACGCGTACCACAACATAATTGATGCTTATAGCTTCTCCATTTACATAATGCCGATCGCCGTGGCCTAGTGGATAAGGCGTCCGCCTCGGGATCGGGAGGTCGTAGGTTCGAGCCCCATGGGGAGCGTTTGTCTAAGGATGGATGTTTGTCATGGGACTTGTTCCGATTAGGCCGGCTCGTGAGCCGTGAGCGTTAAACATGAATGGTTACCGACTTCTATCCGCCTGGCGCCTGGCATAGTGATAGGAGTTGGGAGGTACATGGTATGCAAAAAAGGTGTCTCATAAGTCAAATTGGCTGGCCCTTTCAATAGGGGTGACACTATAATAAACAAGACCTTTACCTTTTAATGCTTTACAGCAATAGGTCATTCTTGTGTTCACGCTTGATGTAAGTAAAGATAATGGACTTTGCCTCGTGTATACTAAATCTGTAACAAGGTCATTCATATAAATTGGTTGATTCATGAACCTGCCATCGTCACGTGAGAGAAATAACTCAATATATTAAAGTCCAAAAGTGTGAATATATGCCGTTCTTGAATAGATGGTGGTGTAATCCATCTACCTATTACGTTTGCAGTATTCAATAAGAAATATTGAATTAAGGCGATGTCTTACATGCAAGTAATAACTTGTATAATTGTTAATGCAGTTCGTAAAATAAGGTGACGTCATGCATGCATCATTAAAGTGTGTAGTTTTAATAAAATGTTTGAATTAAGGCAATGCCGTGCATACACAAATACCTTTTGCAGTTTACATCAAATACTTGAATTATGGCGATGTCATGCATGTACAAATAGTTTGTTTGAAATTCAGTTCTTGAATGAAGGTAATTATATAAATGTGCCTATACAGTTTGTAGTTTGCAATACAGTTCTTGAATTAAGGTGATGCCATGCGAGCACCAATAAAGTCTTTAATTTTCAATACAAGTCTTGAATTAAGGGGATGTCATGAATGCACCAATAGTTTGTTCGAAATTCAGATCTTTAATGAAGGTAATGATATACATGTGCCTATACTGTTTGTAGTTTGGAATTAAGTTCTTCAATTAAGGTGATGCTATGCATGAACCGATAATGTGTGAAGCAAAATTAAATATGACAAAATTCCATCGCTATTTATAACGTTAAGTGTACTCAAAACATATCGAAGAAACACGAACCAATAAATTATTGCTTGGAAACAAGACATGATATGCGATTGGCTCCGGATAAAGTTTGTTGAGTTTCATGTTCCCTATATTTTTTTAATTCACTCATTCCTATTCACAAAAACTTGAAAATTCCAACAACATGTCAACTTTTTAGAGCGTCTGAATTTATTGACGTAATCAATAAAACATAAGGCGCGAAAAATGTATTTGCAAACACCTCCAATCACAAGAGCCGGGACAGTTTGATAGATATAGGTTCAATATAAATTCAAACGCGTTGACACGTTCAAGCAATTGTGAATTTCTTTCTTTCGTTCCGTTTTAATTTTTCTCGTCAATTGGTGTGTGTGGGTCGAAGACATCCCACTCCACACCGTACAGAGTTTAAGGAATAAGTAATGTTGAAGTTAAACACATGTTTCCCTGTTTTTTTATAATTTGGGTTTCGAAAGTTTGAATATATTTTAACAAAATATAATATAGGCAACTTGGCCATTTTTGCAGGAAATGCAAGAATATAGAAATTTGGTGTTGAAAACATTACAATTGATACAATATTGATTTATTTTATCGTCAGCTCAGTTATCGCTAAAAAATTATGTTCATTAGATTCAATTGCAACAAACGTAATTTTAATACAAATTTCAAAGAATGACATTTCAAATTACCAAACCCTTTTATTTCAATAGAGCATGTCTGAAGTTGTTGAAGTAATCAATGCATATTTAGAAGCAGAACGTGAATGTGCAACCCCCTCAAATAACATTAGCTGTGAGTGTTTGACAGATGTAGGTTAATTAACTCACCAATTTTCTGATTTACATGCCACAAAATACCGACATTTGGAAAAGAGTACACACCATATTTAGACAGCTTGATTCAGATGGAAATACATGTGTTAAGAAAATTAGGCCTTGACAAACGAACAAAGCGTCAGAATGTTTTATGTGTTTTAAAATATTGATTTACTACTTAATGTGTTATAGTGTCCGTTGTACTGTCGCTAAATTATAATGGTCATTAGATCAAAGGCAATTTTATCAATTGTATAACAGACCTTAAATCATTATACGTGAGATACCGACGGATGAGCACGCATGTTTTATTCATTCAATGCCCATATACGTGATGGTAATGCATTTCTTCGCCTTAAGAATTCCTTAGCGGTCTACCGATTTTCCTGATAAGGTACATTATGTTCTCTATTTATCGTTCTCCAATGACAACATTAACCTTTAAGTGAACTCCGAAACGCTATACGAATATCTGAAAATGCCATACCGTAATTCAGTGTATGTAAACGATATTGTTCTGCAATTACAATGAGCGATGCAATTCGATGTAGATGTCTATGGATATGTATCGTTAAACACATTTATCGGAATGTTTATGATTACTAAACCATAGTGTAACTTCACTAATGCAGCAACAGGAATATAGCGATTATTACCGTTATTTACTTCCAGGGATATAAATGACCAAGTTTGTCTTTGCATGCAGGTTTAACCGTCATAATATACAACCTAGTAATGGAATCATTTAACTTATTTGTTTCATCGAGTATATTACAGGGCTCTTGAATTGAAATTGAAATTACATTATATATAACATTTTGTCTTCAGAGTTGAATGTGATAGAAATGGAAAGCGAAATTATGTATATATGCTTTTTGTCTTCAGTTTAATATCTCATTTAGTATCACGATATTCGTTTTGTTGAGTTTTTTAACAATGATATTGAATTAGATTTTACACGGAAATACATATTTTTACCATCAATACAACTTTTGTTTATCTTTTTTATTTCGATAGATTCATTTTGTCATGGCCTTAACATTGTTACGTCATTTACATTTTTAGACAAGCAACATTTAGTTCACTTTAGTGTTCACCTTTTTGAAATATAACACAATACATGCTTTATCAACCGTTGAAACAAATGTGAGAGTGCCACAGTCCTAAACAGGTGGACTGAATACTGCAGTGACCTCTACAACTACCCGTTTCAACCAGACTCCAGTCTCTTTCAAAACGATCCCAGACCAGGTGCGGACGACGAAAGTCCGTCTAGACGCAAGGCAGAGGCGGGGCAGGCAGTGCTTAGTCTTAAGGCAGGAGAATATCCGGGAA